>JAOPUB010033696.1:0-10837 GCA_027564055.1 Neptis clinioides
GTTTATTATTATTTCTATTTCTTTTCTCTAACAACTAAACTAATATATAAAATTTCCATGTCACAATGTTAGTTACCGTACTCCTCAGAAACGGGTTTACCGATTTTTACCAAATTTTATATGCGTATTCAGTAGCTCTGAGAATCGGCTACTATCTATTTTTCATACCCCTAAGTAATAAGGGTTGTTTAACCTTAAATTGTTTTTTTAATTTTTGGACGAATATTTTGTTTTTATTTTTTTTAAATGTGACATTAAAAATACATACAACCCTAAATAATTTATATGGCAAAACAACGTTTGCCGGGCGAGCTAGTTGACATATAAAATATGTCACACGACGTCTTAAAACTAAAGTAAAAAAGCTCAAAATGAAACCTATTCTAAACTAACTGCAATGGTTATGTTAGATATAGAGTATAAGTATTGTCCGCGTGGAACGGTGGCAAGAATACTAGCTGCATTTCCCCTCTGAAGCCTGCAACAATATAGCACTTAAGACGTGGTGTTACGTCTTAAGTGCTATATTGTTTTAAACAAAACATCCGTACAATAATATGATAATAATAATGAACAATGTAGCAAGAGCTTATATTAATGTAAACTAAGGTAAGATAAAACGTCTTGCTGTTTATAAATAAATCTATGTAAACATTACTAAAGACGGATAATCTTAGAATCCGTAAGGTAATTTTTCCTTAAACTTTGTTATTTACATAGAAAAATCATTCTAATCTCTATTTCTTTATATCATGCAATCTTTTTTGGAATACTTAGCAATACTAGCAATAATACAAAAAGGATACAGGTTAGTGTAACAGATGGTGAGAACATGGTTAAGCCGAATATGAAGGTGATGAACTCTACCACCACCAGGGCAATGGATGATGCGAGACCTGCCACCAATCTGAAATGATCACCTCTGGTTATACTGACGTTATTAAAGAAAATGTCTCATTATTCCTTGACCGCTCACATACTTAGAATTTTAAGTAATATCTAACCTAAGGTCACAAGTTTAAAAAAATTTGGGAGTGACGTCACGATCTTTAACAACAATGACGTAGAACTATTGTATTGTAGAATTTGTTGTTAACTGTTACTGCCAAAATATACTCACATGGCATTGTGTTATATACAGTGACGTCATAATTCATAGCTTAATAAATACTTTAAATATCGAATTTTAAAAAAATTAAAAGAAGATTAGTACCAACTAAAAATGATATTCCATAGGGAATTTATATAAAGCAATTTTCAAAAATAACATTTGCTTTATATAAATTTCCTATGGAATACATATAAAAGTGTCAAAATACTAAGAAAAAAATTATTGGCAGAGTATTTACGGATGAAACTTCTCAAACAGTAAGGTTCTTAAAGTACAGTATTAATTAATTAAGTAATTTATTTATTTCTTTATTTATTTATCTCTGTACCAAAACTTAAAGTAAATGTTGTTATGTACAACAGGATAACTTATCTCTTTAAGAGATCTCTTTCAGAAACCCTTTTTTGTGAGAGAAGTGGTTTGGTTATATTGGTATTTATATACACTCAAAAATATATACATACATATTATATATTATACACAGCAACATACATTTATCAGTACAAATAAATATTAAAAAAACGTAATATTATGATATGGTAAATATTTTATAAATTTAAATACAAAATTGATATCAAGCACGAATTATACGATATTCTAATTAACTTTTCATTGTTTGAGGTCATTCGCTTATATTTTGTTTTTTTTTAAATTGGTTATATTAAATATAATAATAAAATACTAAAGAGGTTATAAATAAAACATTAAAAATGGCTCATAAATTGTATTGTTAATGTGTGAAAAAACAATAAACCCACACTTTACGAGCTATTTTATTTGACGATTATTTTATGTTCACGCTACATAAATATTCATTAAATATAAGGTATATATCTCAGCGAAGGGAGGAACCATAACATACTGACCTACTTTAGAACGCGTAGAGATTTAAAGTTTCTAAACGAATTGAGAGCAAGACAAACGGATATTTCGGTAGAGCATATTCACTACGAAAAATGAACTATAATTATCTATTTTTTTTAATTAAAAAAAATCTAATAGGATAACAAAATTGACTCACCTGAACTCACAACAATGACAACACTTATAATCACAATCACTTTCTATAATTATTTAATAAACCTAGAACCGAAGTGAAGATGAAAATTTATATTTATTTTTGCTATCTACTTTCTTAAGATAATTTAAAGAGCGTATGTAACGTATGAAATTTAATCGCAACTTCGAGCTCTCATTAATTAACGTTGTAAACGAGATGTGGCAGTTAAGTCGAAATTGAAAGTCAAATAAAGTCTCAATTTAAGGGGTTACAAAATAATTACATAGCTTTAATACTTTATTAGTATTGAAAGGTGTAACGCAGCGGGATATTATTTATATATTTCTGTCTTCTACCTATCTTTAGTCAAACAATGGGTTCCTAATTCTATAATAAAATCAAGTTAGAATTCGACTAAATTGTCCGTATAGAATGGCAAACGATCCCTAGTTTCAAATCTGAGTCGATTAGAGCGAACGGTCTTTTTGTGCGTTTTTTCATATCATTAATGAGAGTTGAAGAGTTCCATCGTTACGCCAGAAGTTACTAATCTATTTACTATAGTCACTAACTGTTAAGCTTTCGCTTCGGTGAGATATTAAGCTTCATTTTATACTCTAAATATTACACCACAAAAATAAGGAACTTTTTGCATTGCAACTTCCAGCTACATAAAACATAAGAAATTATGAATCCGAAATCTATGGAATATGGATCAAATATTGATTCCAAATTATTATTTTTTTGTATATATAATTTTAATTGCGAATCGATTATCAATTAGTTATGAGATAGAAAATATATTTTAAATTATAATTATACAAATATGTTGCAATATTTGAATTTTAATCCGAAGATTTTGGGTTAAGATTAGTTATTAATTTTGAACCATAGACTATATAATTGTTTAATTTCATGTTATCTCTTAACTTTTCAAATCAATAATACCAAATTAGTTTCCAATTTTTATTGTTATTTTCGCTGATATTTTTTTTAATTAAAAGAAAGTCTACGTTATTTCAAATTAACATTAACTATGAAGGAAATATATAATAATTAATCTACAAAGAAACAAAGTGAGATCAGGTCACTGGTCTTTTATCTTAGTATAACATTTCCTTTATACTCGGACACTATTGTACACAAACTGAATAGACCAAACGTGTTGCATTAGCTGTTATTATAAAGAGTAATTGAAGCTTTGAAAAAACATCTAATATCTTTGTATATATTTAAACTAGTGACTTATCCTGACTTCACATGTTTCTCCTTCTAAATCATTAGTGAACTACTTCATTCAAGTTAGAAAAGAGTGTTAAAATCAAAGCGTCATATATGTACATTAGTCGACCCGCGCGATTTCATCTACCTAATGCTCCACTCCTATGGACCGCAACTAGATACTATATAGCCTATAGTATTCATCGATTAATGGACTATCCAATACAAATAGACTTCTTTATTTCAAACCAATCGTGCCTGAGATCAACGCGTTCAAACAAACAAACTCTTTAATATTATAAAATTACTATAAATATAAAATTCTTAATTATTTCTTTAAATGCTTTTTAATAAGTAAGAAGTTCATACTTGAAAAAAAAACTATTTTTTTTCATACATTGAAGATATTGATATTTTTATGGTATAAAAATTAGTATATTCTGTATGTTTTATGGATGTCATAAATCAATTAATTAATACAGCATTAAAAAAGTAAATAAATCTTTGAAGAAAGACGTAAACTACATTTTCTTATTCATAGTCACCCTACATAACTTGGGTTTTGTTTACTCACGTAATGGAGTCGGTTACAATGTTGGACATTGAGTTAATACACTGTGATCATAATGCACAAGCTGTTTTAGTTACCATACCTAACCTACACATTAACTAGTAACACACCCGGCTTTTCACGGGTACAAGTAATTGTGATAAAGATTTGTCATTAGTGTGAGTTCAGGAGAGTCAAGTTTTGTTGCCTAATTATGAAAAGTGATTGTGATTAAAAGTGCTGTCATAAGTGTGAGCTCAGGTAAACTAAGTTTTATTGCCTAATTACAGAAAGTGATTGTGATTAAAAGTGCTGTCATTAGTGTGAGTTCAGGTGAGTCAAGTTTGTTATCTAATTAAAGAAAGTGATTGTGATTACAACTGCTGTCATTAGTGTGCGTTCAGGTGAGTCAAGTTTGTTATCTAATTATAAAAAGTGATTGTGATTATAAGTGTTGTCATTGTTATGAGCTCAGGTGAATCAATTTTGTTACTTAATTATACATAGCGATTGTGATTATATATTATTATATTATCTTAACTCAGTTTCCTTGTGAGTTTTTTATTTTCCTCTCAGTTCTGGTAATTGGTTGTGATTTCAAATTAACTAATAAGTTAACTAATAATATAATTTACAGTTCTGTGTATTTATTATAATAGCTTAATCTATTGTCACTTCCATGAGGAATATTTAATTATACTTATTGGAACTCTCATATTTTATGGTCAATGTTTAGTTGAAAAAAATGTAGCATTGCTCAATTTGTTCATCAGATATATCATAATTTGATATACTGTATAATATTATTTCATACGTGTAGTTTTTGTGCAAAAGCGTGATGATAAGTTGTCTCTCACTTAGTTTGGTTACTTTAGTGTAACCTAGTTTTGGGTACTTGTTGTAACATAGTTTGCCTTCAAGATACTGTGATCATAATATAGTTAAGCTTTATTTGTCACTGCGTGGATCAATAGAATTGAACAAATCTGTAATATTTTTTTTTAGCTTGGCTAGTTCAGTCAGAGCCATTAAGTTTAAAATGACTATAAATATATACAAATCTTTATCGTTTATTATTTTTCTATTAGTTTTATTAGTTTATTTTTCTATTTTAGTATGTATTTAATTTATATCTATGACGTGGTTAAGTGGAGTTAAGTAGAAAAACAAAACGTCTAAAATTTAGGCGCTTTTCTACTTCTTCTGAGTAAGCGGAATCAATTGTTTGATCCGTTCAAATCCGACCTATCCCGTGGTGTGATTTTTGGATGGAGATAATAGGTATGTTGCTACAACACCAAACTGCATCCCGAATTTTGTAGTGATTTGTTTTTTTAATCGTCTCGCTATGGAAGCAATTTTAAACATGGCGTGAGACATAAACGGGGGCAAGTTCATAAATTCCCAAAACATAATACAAGCAAAATTTAATTTCAGTGCAAAGACGATCAAACAGTTAATATTTAATACTCCTTTGTCACAGATGGCAACCTGAATACTTCACTGGTGCTCGTGATAATATATGCTATGACGTCAAACTTCAGTGTTAATAGTTCTAGTGTATGCATAATCTCCTTGTCTCCTGTATAGGGTAAAATGGGAAATGTTATAATGGCTTAATTTTAACTGCAGTTTGTGTACAGACTCTTGTGTCCCTTCTTCAGGTGCATTTTCTCAAAGCGAGGATAGTTTACTAGCACCTCTTGTTCACAATCCCATTTTATACTATTAATGCATGTCCTCATTTTTATGTGAAGTACGAGCTGATGTAATCTATACATTTAATTTCTTGATGGAAAAAAACACATGTCTTAAATTGGATATCGCTTTGCTAGGATGGACATACAATGCTGAACAAAACCCAAAAGGCGGTGGAAGGACTTGTGCCAGAATTAAGATCTCCAGAATTTAAGTCTATGATCGAAATCTAAGGGTAAATTAATTTTATATTTGATGATATCGATCCAATAAAGCATGGAATGAAATAGTATATTAACAATTTTTTTTTGTAAATAAGAGACAAATGAGCAGACGATCCACCTGACGGTAAGTAGCCATAATCGCATAATATGTACATCGCACGTACAAGATAAACACTTGTCGAGAGAAGTGCGTTTTGCCTGGCGACACATTGCCACTTTGAAGGAAGGGAGGAAGGGGAACAAAGAGAAGAATGCTACGGTTTCGGTGAATCCTAAGTATGAGCTCAGAGTCCGTAAGCAAAGAAGTGAATAGTGGATGAGGTAAAAAGATAGTAAAACAAAATGAAGGCATACCTTAACAATAATGGAAAGCTACACAACTCCAAATGACGAAGACTCCAAAGGTTTTGGAAGAAAGGGAAGTAAAGTTCATACATATTTGACTTTGAAATAATTATTACAATATCATATCACACAAAACGCAATAAACCCCATGAGAATCACCTGATCCACTCAAAGATACCGTTTACAAAGGCTTCAAATACTAACGTTCTTTGAAAAGAATCAGAAAAATAATCCGGCCTTGATGAAAGTCGGCGCGTCTGATATAAATGTTTGTGCTTTTTCTTTGCGCCCCTACTGTTTTTTCTTACTATTGTAGTTACGTGACGTTGTCTGGAATTATCACACACTAACTCATAACGGGTTTTTCGTACAATATTTCACTTTTGCAGATGTTACTCTCGGTTTAATTCCCAAGTTAGGAAGTCTGGTCCTCACGAGACGAACCAGACGTTTCAGAGATACTGTCCGATGCTCATGCTGGTGGTCGAACAAGTCTATAGGGGATCCCCTGACCCGGAGATCCCCTACCACCAAGAAGTGCTGGGTTACCGTCTTTTACAAGACATTCTCCCAGCGGCAGAGAGGAATTGTATTCTAAACCGTCCTCTGATGGGTTTTTAGCCATTTTACCCATTTTACCCATTTTATTACATTTTTGTAGCCGTTATTTTACATGTAATCATGTAAGCGTGTAATCGTAGGGTAATGGCCAAATCTCTTTTTTGGGAATGAACACTTTTGTTCAGTTCAACAGTTCTGTACTTTCTTAGTGTCACTCTAATTTTTGGTATGTGAATAAATAAATTATGTCTTTGTTGTGTTATTCAACATCCATTTTAGTTTTTTTTTACAATCTTAATGCAATAAACAAAAGTATGTTGAAATCATGAGAAATCAATTGCTCGCAGCGAAAGCGACCCAAAACAAATTCCCATTTTTATTTCTATATTTTTTAATTCAATCCACTCCTGTGGATTATAGCGGTATGATATATAGCCAATTTATATATATGCTATCAAACATAAACAGATTAATTTATATTTAGATTAAATTAAAATCAGGGTTCAAAAATCACTGCATTTTATTAAACTAGACAGTGCGCCAGATCTATGATCGAGTAACTGTGGTAGAGTCTCGGCACATCTTAAGTTACTTCCACGTCGTCTGATTTGTTTTTGCTTTTCAAATGGTAAAGTTACGTGTAAAGTAAAAACTTCGGACCCTTTTTCTGCAACAAAATAAAGTAAAAAGAGTCTTGTTTTCTAGACTTAAAAAATAGCCTTTTAAGGTGGATTAATGTTAACATTGAAATGATGTTTAGATGTAGATTTTCGCCGTTAAAGCTATCGCCCAACAAACACACACAAACTTGACTCACCTGAACTCACACCAATGACAACACTTATAATCACAATCACTTTCTATAACTAGATAACAAACTTGACTCATCTGAACTCACACCAATGACAACACTTATAATCACAATCACTTTCTATAATTAGATAACAAACTTGACTCATCTGAACTCACACCAATGACAACACTTATAATCACAATTAGTTTGCATAAGTAGATAACAAACTTGACTTACCTGAACTCACACCAATGACAACACTTATAATCACAATCACTTTCTATAATTAGATAACAAACTTGACTCACTTGAACTCACACCAATGACAACACTTATAATCACAATCACTTACATAACGTAACGTATAATTACCTAAATTAATAACATATTTAGGTAACTCAAAGTTCTAGCAATGCCACCACAGCGCCACAGCGCCACAGCGAGCATCTTGCTGTGACATACTAAATTATTCCTCGGTGTCACTTTGACTTACGACAGAGCAATATTGGGTTTAAATTAATTATATCTTGAATTTGTAACACACGTCTTGCCTTATTACTGTTACATTACTTGGGGAAATTATTATTATTATCAGTCTTATAAGAGAGAGGGAGAGAGGGTTAGAGAGAGAGTGTGATATAGGCATCTATAATCTATACTTTTATTATGAAGCGAAAGAGTTTGTTTGTTTGAACGTCCTAGTCACAGGAACTACTGGTTTGAATTGAAAAATTATTTTTGTGTTGGATAGTCCATTTAGCGATGAAGGCTATATGCTATATAACATCACTCTACGATCCATAGGAATGGAACATCACGCGGATGAAGTCGAACGGGTCGGTTCTAAAGGAATAGAAATTTTCTTTGTATTATTTTCATTTATGCAGCACGCACCGGAAGCTCAATGCTCCGCTCCTATGGGTCATATCATAATGTTATATAGCTTAAAGTCTTCCTTAATAAATGCGCTATCTGACACTAAATACATTTTTCAATTCAAATTTCAATTTTTTGAGATTAGCGCGTTAATCAGGCCTTCGTCGCATATGTGTACCTTTATGTATGTTTGTGGTATCATAGCGTCTAAAAGAATAGACCAGTGTTAGTGCGGTTTTCATTGTTTCATAGCTAATTTAATTGAGATTCATTTCATATATAATCTGTAGGCATTTGCTTTGTTATTTGAAGACTATCAGCTCATATCTGACTTAAGAGCTGCGTGACCGTTTTAATTGAATACTTTCTAGTATTCATGTGTTAAGGTAATAACTCACTTGTATTATACAACTTTGAAGTATTTCTGCTCTAGAAATCTAAATTATAGTACAGTTGTGTTTTTAATTTCATTTCCGAGTACTGGTTTGCGCTTGTAACAATGTGAGGTGTAATAAAGGTAATACAAAGTAAAAGGTTCTAACAAAGTATTTAATAATAGTCGACCTCCTCAAATATGATATATACGGTCACACATACACTGCCCCGCGCCACTTCACTCGCGTTATTTTTCGGTCCTATGGGTCGTAGCGTGATATTTAATCATACTATAATATTATAAATGTGAAAGTTTGTATGTATGGATGTATGGATGTATGGATGTTTGTTCCTCTGTAACTCGAAAAGGGCTAAACGGATTTCAATGAAATTTGGCACACAGATACTTTATAACCTGGATTCACATATAGGCTTATTATCCCGGAAAAATTCAGTGTTCCTGCGGGATAACGATAAAATATGTTTACTGTCGTAAGCGTATCAGTACAGACAGAGAGAGTTTCACTAAAGCTAGAGAAGGAGAAGATACTTACATCATATCCCGGTGAAATGTTTTCTTCCAGATATAAACCCATTGGTACCTGTCACCGGTCATCAGGTATATCGTGAAGACGGTCATCAGTGGCCCCAGGAAGGCATAGTTGCGCAGTATCCACAGTATCGGTAGGAATATACAGGCTATCGTAGTCAGGATGAGGCTCTTCTGCTTGTCAGCCTCTTCAAACTTAACTTCAGGTTTCTCTGACATGATGGTTTACTTGGTTGACATAGTTTAACAATCTGGAAAGAAAGAATTTCTATGAGATGTCACGAGATTTAGCTCAATTCCCCTCCTCATCCCTCAATATCACGTGAGATTCTTCAACATAATATGTGTTTTTTAATGTATGGATACTCCTGCTTAAACGCCTCAGGTAATTAATGGACACCCACTTAGGTTTTTTTAAATTTCAAGAAAATATTGATTTTATGCTCAATGTACATAAATATATAGAAATGCAGCTGGGCTAAAACTATAAATCATTTAGTCAGTAGATAATAATACTAGCCGGAAGGTTTTGTGTTTCGATATCATGTTTCGTGTTTACAAATGGTACCCGATCGGTTTGCTATGACACTTGGATTTCTACTGATATAAATATATATATACTAGCTGACCCGATCTCGCTTCAATGAGATGTATTATGTTTCGCGGAATTTGATGTTTTTTTCTAAAATATAAGTAGCTTAATTTACTCAGCTATCTGCCATCTCAGCCGTTTTAGCAACTAGCCGGAACAAACCAACAGGCTGACAAAAATTTTAAAAAATGTTTTGGTGTATGTACGTGTATACATCCAAATCCACTTAGTAAAAAGCGGTTAATTCAATTTTACACACAGACACTACAGTTATATTGATATGTCTCGATTACTACTAACGTCTGCCCGTGGATTTGTATGCAAAATTTACTTTATTGTTCAGAATAAACCTATGCTTAATTCAGGTTATAAAATATCATAATTTTATAATAATATTAAAGTATCTTCATATTAAATTACCATCTACATATTAGAATATACAAAAATTAATTCAAATATTAGTATGGATAAAGAAATAAAAAAAATATTTTCGCTCCATTAAGATTAAATTGGAGTTGCACACACACAAGTATATAACTTAGTAGGAGGGGAGAACCAGAATATTAGTAGTTTGAAATCCAACCTGCTAATAATCTTAAAAATCTAAAAAAAATAAAATTATAACTAGATGGCGTTACATGTACATTGCGTCGCGTTTATGTTTATTTCTCCCAAAGGTTGTTATTCTTGGTAATGTCATCCCGTATTACATAATGTAGATACTATTACGAAGTAAAAAACGCATACATATTTTTGAAACGTGTTGTTGTTGATATTTGTGACGTGTGTAAGAGACTTGTCAAACATATATATAATAAAATACAGAAAATAGAGCAAACGTAATTGAGTAAATCACATACCTAATAAATTCATGTAAGCGAAACATATCGATAGTTTGTTAGACAGATTTCCTCGCTACTATCATAAGTAACTGGAATAAA
>JAOPUB010033705.1:0-10836 GCA_027564055.1 Neptis clinioides
ACCACCAACATGCGAATTAGGCCTCAAAGTTCCGGACGTTCTGGTCGAGCCGCATGTGGTCAGACTTATCTTTCCCCATCCCATCCCGTTGATGTTATGGTTCTGGTGGACACTGAACTCACACTTAGAGTCCACCAAAACCATAGCATTCTTCACTTAATTCCCTTCCCTTCCTTCCTTCAAGGTGGCAACGCATCGTCAGGCAAGACGCACTTGTCTTGATAAATGTCCATCTTGTATGTGCGATGTCCATGGGCCACTTTTTTTTTGTTTGTCACTTATCTACCATAAAAAAAAGGAATATCATACCTTGGATTCATCTTGACCTACACATTTATTACCTAATATCTTAATCACCACTTTTACCATTAAATATGGTATGTATGGTATGGTATGGTATATTGATATATAATCGTATTTTAACGTATGTACGACTTGACGTCTACAGATATCATTAACAAAGGTTTAAGTAACAATCTGTTTGATAACCATAGACCGTTTAAATAATCCAGTAGCTAAAGTCACCATTAAGTCATATCACAACAGTTTATAATGCGAAAACTTAGTGCGGACAACATTTAAGTGATCAAACCACGCTCAGCCGACAATAACTTAACCTATTATCGTAAGTTAGCCTTCATTAGGGCCAACGCATGACCCTTGACGTATGGTGTCCAAACTCTGACCGTTACATGCAACTGTCGCCAATGGACTCTGGAATCACCAAGTTGCTGACCAACTTTCCTCTTGAATATTCCACGCCCTTGTTTATGGACATGGCGGCAATTTCAGCTGGTTTTGTGGTCTCGCAAACTTTTGCGTCCGCTGGATAAGATATACAGAATAGGTTTACTACCAAAGTTATGGTGTAAAGTTTTTATCGTATCGTTTGTTTTATGTTGAGTTTATATTTGTCACTGTTGTTTGCGTTATGTTCTTTATTTAAAATATCATATAATTTTCTGTATGGCCGCATTAAGGTATTTAAACGTAGGCGTTGTAGTCTTGGGGTGCATTAAGCGCTTGGAATGTCTGTAAAGTTTTATTTTTTATTCAATAATAGGAGATCTTATATAAGACCAAGTGAAGAAGAAGCGTAGAATAGAAAAGGATCAATGTACTAAAGTTTGAAATCTCAAATCTAGAAAATTACTTAAGAATACTTTAATGAATAATAATATACGCGTAAATAATAATGTTATGGCGACTGCAAAGTAGTAGGTTATTTTAATCTTTAAGTGTATATCCGGTAAGGGATCAAAGTTATGACGAGGTATTTAGTGTCAATTATATAGAATCTTAGATATTATAAAAATATATATATTTTGTATTGAAATGGTGTCAGTATTTCATTAAAGTAAAATAATATAACAGTAGTCAAAGTTTATGAAGATGTATTTATTATTAGTATTTTAGATTAGTGATCAAGTGTTTAAGGACAATATTTGTTAAGCAAACAGTTCGGGGTGGGGTAGTCGCTCATAACACCGTGACCGACGTTATCCAAAGGGCGGTAAGTGCAAGTCACTCATATCAATATCAGGGTCTCGGAACATCGCCCGGTTTTGTTTCACCAGTTTTTTGTATTAAACTTTAAACTTTGCCTAACAAATGAATTTGCAACTGAGATAATATATTATTAACAGATCTTCCCCCTTTTCCTAAATCTAACTTCCGAAGATGATTCTTCGATTTTTAAAGGAATACTGAGTATGCTTAGGTTGGTTGTACCATTTTTGCGTCCAAATACAGAAATCATTTTTTAATTTTCTAATGTCTGTCTCTATTACCGGTCTTTGTAACTTTGTTCTCACTATATTCAGAGAGAACTAATTTGAGAATGAATTAAATGAATGAAAAATATATATTTTTTTTAAATTATAATATGTAATTTTTTTATTACATCATTGCATTTTCATCGCTCATGAACATTGAACATACAAGATTGACATTTGTGACAACAAGACAAGTGCGTGTGGCCTGGCGGTGCGTTAGCATCCTGAAGGAAAGTGGGAAAGGGAATGATGAGAAGAATGCTACGGTTTCGGTGGATCCTGAGTGTGATCTCAGAGTCCACCAAAACCATAACATCAACGGGATGGGAAGGGGAAGAGTAAGTCTGGCCCACTTGCAGTTTGACCGAAACAAGTCAGAGACACTTTGCGGACGGATTCGTATGGTGGTCGCAAGCCAGTCCGAGAACCTATCCCTTACCACCAAGGAGTGCTGGGTTACTCGCCTCTTACGAGATTACTGCGCTCGCCCAGCGGCAGAGAGCAATAGTTTTCCAACCCGTCCCGCTACGGCCTAAACCCTCACAATTCTGAGGAGAAGACCAGGTTCAGCAGTGGGTCTTTTTCGGGTTGTAATGATGATGATGAATCATTAAATGTTAGTTGTATAATGCGTTCAAAGTTAAGCATAGGAGATGGAACAAAGGTTCTAAAAAATTTGCACCCAGGTCACAAATCCCAAATACCACTTATCTTCTAATCATGTCATTTATAATATTCCATCGGATTTGCGAAAAGAAAATGAAATCCAGGTATTTGTCTCCTGAATACGAACAAATTTATCGTTTTGTCAGCGATATCCTGATTGTTAGATGACTTCCAATTCTAAAAGGTCACCTGACTCAGCTCTCTATGGATCAAATTTATGATCTTTTTGCATCCTTTTTCCATAATTTCGAACTTATTCGGTTTTATTATAAACTATGGTTTAAATCTGATTTAACATTGTTTTAAAAATGTTATGCATACAAATGTGGTTATCCAAAACCATGGTTTTTAATTTATTTGTTATTATAAACACATTGATGATTACAAAGTGCTAACAATGGTTTAGAGATAATCTTCGTTTTGTAATAAGACCAATTTCGACTAATTCAATATTTAGACTGCTAAGAATGTCCTGAATGTCGAACGAAAGCGATTCTAAGTTTTTTTTAAATGTTAAGAGGTGATTGTAGTCATACCTCTGAAATTTGTGTAGAATCTTTGAACTTTGAATATATTTGACTCTTCAAATAATTCCATAAAAAATATCTTTTTTTTAAAGATTGTAATCCAAATTGTATAATACTTACTCTCCCTCTAAGTGGGTCACCCCAGTAGTCCAGCGACTGGGATTCGAACTCACGACCTTTCGATTGTGATCGTAAGTCCAACGCCTGAACCACTGAACTACTGACGCTTCTAGATCTCTAGAACCTAAAATTGCGGAAACATCCCACTTCTGAAGTAAAAACATCATATATATTTTAGAGTATAAAGTGAAAAAAAAAGATAAAGCTACGGGCGTGATATGGTCAGGATATCCCTAGATATTCGATCTCTATCTATTCTGACAGAAACCCAGCAGTGCCTTGGACTTGCGACCAAGTGTATAGGTTTAGAAGGCCTCTTACAAAACTCACCTTCACTGTCCAAGTTCCCAGTCTAATTTAACGCTGTGTCTACGTCACCACGTAGTATCTACATTGTAACTACTTCATTATGATTTATTCTCCCACATATATATTGTACATATATATGTCGGAGATAATAAATCCTTTTTTAATATATTTTGTGTTGCCACATATCTGTACAAAAGGCCAGCACATAAAAGATCTCCATTACACAAAAAGTCTTTATAAAATGATATTCCTATGTCAATACGTCCCATTCTAATGAGTCCGTTAATGAACTCAAGTGAACCCCGTGAACCCCGTGAACCCCATCGGATACTCTATGGGCTGTGGAGGCAAAGAGAATATTGTATTTGTGGAACAACGTTATGGTTTTGCTTTTCACAGATTATTTTGATCTATACTAATATTATAAAAGATGAGTTTGTTTGTTTGAATGCTCTTATCTCAGAAACTACTGATTCGAATTGAATAATTATTTTTGTGGTTGATTGTCCACTTATCGTCGAAGACTATAAGCTATATAACATTACGCTACGACTCATAGGAGCGGAGCATAACGCAAATGAAGTTGCTCGGGTCGGCTAGTGAGTCTGGGATTTGAGACTCATGAGTAGGTTTGCTAGTACTTTTAAGATTACAGAAACTCTCGCCTACACTGCTTTTATGGGTTGGATTAGTCTATCAATACATGAGTTTGTACAGTGAACCGAAAATTCTTGAATATTGAAGTTTATTGCCATTATTTAGTATGTGAAATAGAATACTCTGGTAGTGAAGGCGAGTGTTTATGATCACTTCTAGGCTACAAGCCTCAAGCTACTGCTATAGAGACATTCGATTTTATTACAAACAAGATTTATCTATAAACCATGGCTTAATCCGGGTTTAACTTTATAAAAAATGTCGTGCCAAAAGCAGTAATCTAAAATCCATGGTTTACATAAATTTCGTGTTGTAATAAGACCGATTAAGTCTATTAGTATTAAAAAAAAAAAATTATATGAAATTTTTTCCCATGGGTTATTTCTCTTAAATAGGTAAAAATCAAACAGTTTTATTACAAAACTAGGTTCATCTATAAACTATGGTTTAAACATGTTTAATTATGCTTTATAAAAATTTCGTACAAAAAGTAGTTATATACAAACTACGGTTTTAGATAAACCATGGTTTACAGATAAACTTTGTTTTGTAATAAAACCGAAAGAGTTGATTCATATAATTGTGATTTCTATATAATATGTGAGTCTATTGGAAAATTTTCAAAATGAGTTTTCGATTGTATTACAAAACAAGATTTATCTATAAACCATGGTTTAACATGTTAAACGATGCTTAAAAAATGTCATACAAGTAGTGGTTATCTACAAACCACGGTTTTAGATAAACCATGGTTTAGAGATAAACTTAGTTTTATAGTTGATTCATACAATTGTGATGTGTATATAACATGTGAGTCTATTTGGAAATGTTCAAGAGCCACATAGATTAGCATGATGCGCTGCGCTCGCAGCAATGGTGCAATGAGTGTCCTTACCAGAACGCGTGGACTTGAGAGCTCTGTGCATGTGTCAGGGTTGCCACTACCTGCACATTATATTTAAAGTAAAAAAAAGGGAAAAAAAAGAGTTACAGGCGTGATACGGTCAGGATATAACTAGACGTTACGATCTCTTAATATTCTGTCAGGAACCCAGCAGTGCCTTGGACTTGCGACCTTTCTGCGGTTTAGAAAGCCTTTTACAACACTCCCCTTCAATGTCCAGGTTCTCTGTTAAATCTAACGTTAGATTTATGTAACTACTTCATTATAATTTATTCTCCGACATATAATTTTTGAAAATTTACCTCCTTAGAAGAGAAAAAGGTGCAAAGTTATTATGAAAGAATGCTCCACAGGGGAGGCGAGGGCGGTTCAGCAAACTTGTCGGAATACTCGAGTAAGCATCATTTTATTCGTTTATATCGAATAAAAACACTTTTCAATAGTTTTTAAATACTATATTAAGAAAATATGGAAGATGTGATTAGTAGTGGTAAATTTCAAAAATGCAATTTAATAATACGGTATTAGGTGGGGGCGCCGATATTTTCAGAATTTTTATTATTTGTCATTTTTCTTGTTATGGTAAACTTCATAACAAGAACAAATCTTTCTAAGATAGAAAGCGACAGAGTTTCTATACGTAAAATATTCTCACCAGGTGTACGCATGTAGTTCAATGCATTCCCAAGGATAGGGAGTGATCTAGGACCAGGAATATTATTTATTAACTTTCCAGAACGGCTAAATCTTTCACAATATGCACAAATTAAAATTATTATAAGAAGTGGTAACACTATCGTTAGATTAAACATTGTCTTGACACTTCAGACGCTGTATAAACACTGAGATATTGTAACTACTTCACTATGATTTATACTCCGACATATATATCAAAGCGATAAATAAAAATAAACAAAAGGAAAAAAACTAAGATTTTGATGTGTGACTATATCTACATTCAATTTTTGCGCTAGCAAGCGCGAAAGCGAACTATACTGAATATAATTTTGATTTATGATGTAGTAGTTTATTTCGTGGTAGTAGAAAAAATATCGTTCGTACTCACACAAACCTTTTCTTACCTTCGGGATGCATCTAGATTATCTTCAGCCCACGTCGAAAGCTTTATTAAATCCGAGCGTATAAAAACCGTTTTTTAATGCGGTACGAAATATACTTTTTGTAATTAATATGACATAGGCGTTTTTTGTGCTGATTCTATTTATATTTTTCAAATGTTGGGGTACATGGATAGGTACTCCTTCCGTGGTAGGTCGAACGAATAGAGGTGTCATATTCTGTGTAATTTTTGAGATGTTTTTTAATGATGGTTGCAAATGGAAAAGATGGTTCAATAACACAATTTTTTATTTTTCATCTCTCTCTTATTGTCTTTCTTACATTCTCTCTTTCAATCCCCGACTTTTATCTATTTGATATTCATTTTTGTCTCTTTGTCTTATTTTTCTTTCTTGAATTTTTCTCTCATTACCTCCCTTTCATGTTTTTCTTTTCTTTCTCAATTTCGCTTTTGTACTTTATTTAAACTAACATTATTATCTACCAAAAACACAATTTAAGGATATCGATTATAATTTTGGTTTAAATGGATATAAGATATCTCATATTGTCATCACCATGGCCAGCATCACGACATCAATCTAGATACACAGTCAGAACGGTCACCGTGTGAGCTCCGTTTTACAAGACACAAATGTATTGAGACTGAAGTTATTTATATATTGTCTCGTTATAAATTGATATAAAAGGAACTAAGGCGTTGTTAACTATATTGATGCTTTCGTGAATTAGTGGGTAAATAAACCAACAGACTTAATTTCTTCAAACATGTTTATATTTATATTGAGATTATATTTTACAGCTGTCAAATTTTTTATTGCAAAATGAATAAAAATTTGTGGAAAATTTTGTTTCCTATTATTAAATTGAAGGTTAGACTCCTTTCTAAATCATATCACCCGACGTCCCGTATATGTAATTAATGTTAGATGCAGTTTTTATTTGAATAAACGTCATCTAGTTTTTAGATACAATCAAATATGTCTTAATTTAAACTTATTTATATATGGAGCAACATTCACTTTTATCAGTCTCGATGAATAAAATACTAGCATTATAAAATAACTATTTTGTAATATATCTACCACCTAGTACTTTTCAGATTTTACTAATATTATCGAGTTTTTATTCTCTATATTAAATAATAACGGATATATGCCTACATCTAACAGGATGATTTTTCGCACACTTTTCCGAATAAACCGAGATACCGATATATTAATTTAAAAAAAAAAGTGGCATGAGACAACACTGCAACGCCTCTGTTCGTCAGAAATTTTGTAGTAATTGTTTCTCACAACATTTTTAAAATTGATGCAATAGGTACAAAATGGCGATGACATATTGATTTCAAACTATTGCAACTAATTTTAAAAAGTCTTTCTCTGATAGTAAAATATCATATAGAAGAAACAAATAGTGTTGTAGGAACAAAATGGAGATGATATATTGATTTCCAAATATGGTAACAGTGCACCACCTATATCACTCTGACATAGTGAAGCTTTTTGTTGGCGAAAGAATTATCAAAGTCGTTTTAGTACTCTCAGAAATAATGTCCAAACTACAAAATTACTTCTGTACTACACTTGATTGGCCATTCCTTTTTATTTATCATAAATATGGCAACACCACATAGCCTATGTTACTTGGAAAGGATACAACTTTACGATCGGCGAAAGAATTATCAAATTCGGTCAAGTAGTTTCAGAGCCTATTCCAAACAAACAAACATACAAAAATACAAACAAACAAATTTTATATTTATAAAATTGTAATTTACCTCTTTATATAATAATGTAGATGTAGATAACATAAATTTTTCAAAAGAATTTTTAACATCTCTATAAAATTAAAAAGTCGATTATAATGGGTTAACCCATTATAATCGATTTTGTTCATGTTTATTCAATTAAGCAATTAATTTAGAGTAAAATTTTTAGAACCGCCGTAAGCGCCAAGATATCTTTGTTTAGCAACGATATGTTGAAAATGAAATGTTTTTTGATAAATCTAAGGATTGAAAAATGCGAAGCCGAGGCGGACAAGTAAAACATAATTTAACGATTGCTTATAAAATAAATTTGTTGGTCTAAATAAAGAATTGTATCTTTGTAGAGGTTTCAGAAAACTACTGCAAGATATTAGATGCTATTATCACAGTTGCATTGCTTAAAATTATCTCCTTTGTTTCAAAATAAATGTCTAAATAAAATATAGCCATTTAATAATGTTTTACTTTTAAACTCGTAAATGTCAGAATTTTTGAAAACAAAATAACATTGTTTTTAATAAAAAAGAACCTTTACAAGATAGAATTAACTTTCAAAAATAAAGAAAACTGTAGGTCAAATTTTAATGATCTGGTAGTGGTATTAAGCTACTAGAAACTTTGTTACGCTACCTTTTTACGCGTATAATTTAAATTAAATTAAAAAATAAAGGAAAACAACTTTTTACAGAAAGATTACAGCCACTGACCTTTCTATAGCATGTATTCATTGAATGACTCATATTCCTTTCTTACTTTTTCTTTGAAAAGTAGCCAATATACGGTATTGACATTATATTAGATATGTTCGTATTTTATTTGTATTTCATCGTCACAACCTCCCATGGCTCACTGCTGAGCCGGGTCTCCTCAGAATGTGAAGGGGGTTGGGCCATAGTATGTTTGGCGAACATTTTATGAGGTTTGCGCAGTGCTTTACAGTGTAAAGTAAGGTAGAGATCGCATATTTATTTAAGCTTTTTATTAGCAAAAGACCCATACTGGAGTTCAAGATAAAGACTTAAGTTACAAGAATGACAATGTTGCAAGATTTGTCTAGTTGAACTAGACAGCTTATTGTTTAGCTTTAGAAGCTTTACATTCTTTCGTAAACTGAATTTGTGGACAAAAATTCACTTGTCTTAGTTAAAGTAATAAATATATGAAAAAAATTAATTTAATATGGACAGGTAGATTTATTATAGTGTTGTTTACAACAATTGCCTTTAAAATTACCTACATAATCCAGAATATGCATAGGTACATGCAAAGGCGACGAGAGAGAGAAAAGACGAAGAACGAGAGAGTATTAATTTAAAATAAAATATTAATTTTCTCATTCATCTCTAGCTTTTCTTTTATCTTCGTAGAGCAAGAAAAGAGCAACAAATTCTTGCACAATAAGATATTTTTGAATTTCCAATCATGCCTATACGCTGATTTATCGAGACCGTCATGTGCAACAAATCAAATTATTTGTTAACTAATTAGCAATAATTCTGCTATTCTTAAGTTTAATTTTACTGGAAAAGCCTTGTTTTACCTACCCAATAGAATATTTCCTACCGCACACAAAAAAACGCTTTTTCTTCCCAAAGGTATGAAAAGTCATTTTGTTATCCGATATTTTTTCTACTATCTCAAAGAGAGGTAAAACATAGAGAGAGTCAGAGAGGGGAAGATAAATGTAAAATAGATAAAGTAATAAAAGAAAATAAGCTGTCAAATGTCAGTGAAAACAGAGAGAACGAAGCTGAGAAAGAAAGAGAAAAATGAAAACGAGATGAAAGACAGTCAGAGAAAAATAAAGAACAAAGAGAAAGAAGAAGGCAGATAAGAGAAAACTTTAAGCGGGTTTGAATAGGAGAGAGAGAAATTAAAAAACAAAAACGGGAATATTGTAGTAGTAGGTACCTATTCTATTAACTTTTAAAAGAAATAAAATCAGTAGGTACCTACCTATTAAAAAGGGCAATGTTATAAATTACAAAATGTGGTAACAGTATTTAAATGATGGGAATAACGCAGCATTCCAAGAGATATTTTTTTAATCGAACCTTTACAAAAAATGACTATGAGTCCTATTAAATATCAAATGACTTAGGCTACGTTTGCGAGTATAACACACCTCCAGAACCCATAGAATCGCATGCATTTGACACACTAAGCGAGACTAGGTAAAATTACTGTGTGGAAAAAATCTAAACAATGTAGGTTCCTACTTTAATGAAATTTCCATACAAAGTTAATGCACAACTTTTAGTCATTTCATAAAGGGCCGACACTATTCATTTTTCGTAATTAAAATTAGCTGAGTTATACTACTTTTCATCCAAGGTACCTAATAAAAAAACTTTTTTTAGGTCATCTTGTAAATTCTAAAAGTCCTGCGACTAGTTAATACGCAATTGTAAAATAAATTTATTTGAATTTCTCAATATTAACGACATCTCTTATGTTTAAATGAAACTATTCTTGTTTTAAGTAAGATAAGCGTCAAGTACTGAACTATCCAGTGTGGTTGAAGAACGAAAGATGGCGCTGTATATTATATTAATTCGAAAGTGGAAACAATTGACTAACTATGCCAGTGTGACATAGTTTTTTAATGTCGCCATAGATATCATAAATAAAGCAACGTGGCTATTAAAGTGCTGACAGAGACAGACAGTCAGAGAGTCAGATATCATACAACCATTAAATAAAGGAAGCAATCGACTTATGGATTTAAAAAAATATTTTACTCATAAAAAGCCATTCCTGAGTGACATAGGTGATGTAGAGTTACCTCTATGTTTTTAAAGTAATAGTATATGACCCTTTTATTACTTCTTATACAATTTTAAAGAATCTTTTAGTGATAGAAAGCTGTAGGTACTATTCCTGGTGACATAGGTGATGCAGTGTTGCTATGTATATTTTAAAATAATTAGAGTATTGCCATGTTGTGGATTATTATATAATTTAGATAAATTAAAATTATATTCATTATTAAAAAATAAAGTTGAATTAAATAAATTAATTATT
>JAOPUB010033714.1:0-10836 GCA_027564055.1 Neptis clinioides
AATGATTTCTGACGTTTGACAGCCGAACGTCAGATGTCAAAACAACAACAAAAACCAGCAAATTGTTTTACTTCATCAGCCATTATAATCAGAATCAGAAAAGTGATACAGAACAATCTAATTTTTTTTATCTACTTGTACTAATTTCAGAAATAAACTTTGTAATGGTGTTCTATCTTACTTATATTGTGAAAGTTTCTAAGTTTATATGTTTGTATGTCAAAAACGCAAATATTATTGCGATTTTTTGAGAAATCTTTGTATTATACGTGGCCAATCCGGGCGAAGCCGGGGTCGACTAGTTACACATGATATTGAACCGCCGAAAAGAGCAAAAGTCGTAGACCTACGTAATAATATTATAATAATAAAATAATGATGTAAGCATGTTATAGTCAATCATTATTTAATCTATATACTTTATTATTATTTATATATATATATATATCTGTCCGTATCAAACTATCTATTACGAAGTTTTATCGGAATTACCAAAGGATTATTAAAGGATCTTTCCTTATTTTTGGAGACGTACACGTGAAAAACAAAAATAAATAAAAAGAAAAGTGTTGCTGGAAAGGAGTGAAATTAAAATCACAAAAAGTCTACTTACGTGATAGTAGTATGGCCCTACAAGTTATTTTAATTTATATTATGTTATAGACACTGTAATTTGAATATATCTACTAATTATTTGATAGGTTTACAGGTTACCGACGAGATAGAAATAAATTCAAATTTACAATTATTAGTCAACCAACTTGGAATGTTAATAAAGTTTCGGCAATGGGGTATTTGACAAGTTTGTTCAAAGTATTTTTAAACTGCTCTTTAGAACAAAATAAACTCATCTTCATTAATAGTTCCAGAAATTATTCATTATTATGTGTAAAAATCAATCTCAAAGTTTAAATTTTCCGATACGCGGCAAAAACGAATGGCGCCGTGTGTGACGTCACACGCAAGAAGACAAAGGGTAATAATGATGTATTTGAATATTGCGTAGCGCCAAAATGTAAAAATACATGTATAATAATTATTTGATCTTAGAAACAGAAGCAAAGTAATTACAAAAGTAATTTTCATCATCATATCTCAAAATTGACATTTTGTGATTCAAATTGAATATTAATTATGTCATAAAATACAATATTTATTAAAATCTTTTTTAAAATACGCTCAAATATCTAATACTTATAACAACTAGAAAATAGGAATTACACTTAATTAAGGAACACTCACTTGCGTATGACGTCACAACTGATCACAGGGCGTTTACTGTCACAGATTAAGTTTTAAAAAATATCATATTTTATTTCATTTAATCTCCAAAAAATAAACATATTTCTGTGTAAATTAAAGTGAAATATGTTATTTTACACTATTTTCAGGCAGGGCTACCACAATTTGAGGTACATTTTTAATGTCGTCAAATACCCTAATTTACTACAAATATGTTGTTTTATTATTTTATTTTATTTATATTATTTTATAATTATTTTATTAAGGAACATTTACATTTTGCATTTAGTTATGTTTAAAATTCTTAGGGGCCGTTCAAATATAATATAAGCTAGGAGACTTATATTTGGAATTTATATTATTTTTTACCGCCTTTAAATTGTGAACTTCTACCATCATTCCCCGAGAAGGGTCTTATCTCTTTTTTCAATAATCAACATGTGTGGTTAATTTGATCTATGGTAAATATTGGTTTTGCTGAATTTTTCCTTCCAATGAGATTGGCGTTAAAAATAACAAACAAGTCTGCTTATGTAATACTTGTATGGCCCAAACTACAAAATAATATTATATAGACACAAATATTTTACGTCATGAAGAGTATTAACCATCAATAAAACTTATTTCCTAACAAATATTTTTATAATAATCTAAATGAGAACACGCATTAGATAGATATTCTATTGAGAATAAACTCTTGCCCGGACGCACAATTTTAAAGGTTAACAAGTTAACCTTATTATTTGTAGCCATTGACAATTGAGCAAAGATAATACTATCTGAATTTTACCTATTACTAATACTTATAGCAGTTGGTACATTTCTTTAGGTTTGAGAAAAAATAGTGGGAGAAATTTGCGTATTGTGAATGTACATCGTGACTGTATTGGCAGTTCCATCCGTATCGTTTACTATTTTGATAAACATCATACGCGTAGGAACTGAAACATCACCTAAGAACCAATTGTGCGTGTCGCCCCGCTATGAAGGTGAAATCTGATATCGCTTTATAATAATTACTATTACTAGGTCACTGGAGTCCTCCCAAGTAATTAGTGTTCTAAAGTGCTAAATAATATTATAACTTAATACATTCTAAATTACATTAATAGTAATTAGACTTAAATGTTACAATAGACAGAAAACATTCTTAATAATATTATTATATATTTAATACAACATGCATTTATATAATAGATATAATTACGCAAAATTGTGCGTACTTATCTGTTAACTTAGAATATTAGAAACACTAATATAATAATTTCGACAATAATATAATTTAGAAAAAAAAATCCAAATTGTGCGTTAATAATAATTAATCAAATCTACCCTGTATAAATTTTATATTACATATAACACAATAGAAATATTAACTTAGACAAAAAAATTACATTGACATTCTTGTTATACGTAAGCTTACTTTTTATTTACAAAAATATACACAATGCTTATCATAGATACATATACACCAAGTAAAATTTTTTTGTATACTTGCAACAAGGTTCAGCTTACACCTCCAACATTATGTATGGGGCGCCAGCAATAGTATTTTTAATTTTTTTTAATCTAGTACTACGTCATGATTTATTGAAGATACAAAAAGCTTTCATATTACATAATAATCCAAGTCGAGCTTAGATTTATTGATAACTATACAATTTCCAAATATTCAAGTTCCCATCCTTTACTTTACATTTTTTTAAGCATTACTTTCAAAAAGTTTGCTTATTAAAATTTAATTTTGATAATCAAAGGCACAGTTATAGCCTTTACGTAAATTTGACTAAGTATACAAAATAAAAGATTTTTGTTCATACCTTCAAACATTAATAAGACACAGTCAGGCTCATTTTAAAACAGTAAAAACGAGAAACAAGGTTATATCAAATATTTATTATTTTCTGTCAAAATAGAGAAACATTAAGAACGGTCGAAATAATTTATAATCATATCAAGCTAAAAGAAATTATTTTTTCTAAAATTTTCTCTGTCTTTCCGTTTGTACACGAATAAAATATAGCCTGTGTTTAATTTAACTCGCATAACTGTAAAACGTTATAGTCGAGTAGTAGTGGATTGTTGATACTTACTAAGCCAATTGGGTTAAAAGGTCTTAAGAGATTGCCAATTTGTAAAAAAAAATGTCATAATTTAGAGAAATTACTTTATAATTTCTGGTAAATAAATTCTAACAAAATCATTTCCATGCTGTATATTCATTATCCAGACCATCTCAATATCCTACAAGAACATCAGGAATTATTTATAATGACATCAACAATATATGTTAAACAATCTAATTATATTTATATAATATACATGAAATGTATAAATGCAATTGTGTGAATGCATGTGTATTTATAATACGATTATATGCAATGATTATAAAGCATGTTTTCATAGATGTATGTATATAGTACAGTATGAGAAGTCTCAGTCAAAGATGCTTAGAAATAGAACTACATTGTAAAAGATTTATCAAAATCTGGTCAAACTGAAAACTAACTATAATCTTGCAAGAAGCAAAAAGACTATTACCAGAATTTTAATGTATAAGAAATCAAAAATAGGATACTAAACGTGAATAGTAAAAATGTTGTATATACCCCAAGAATTTTATAAAAAAGCTACATTTTTGTAGATGAGAAAAAAGCTTAGCCCGATGAGAAATTTCCTCATAACATTGATTCATAAAATTTTCACTCTCATATCCTTCTATCAGATAGATAGATATTATAAATAAATATATTACAATCACATTAAAGCACTCTCCTAAAGCCACCCATTCCATTAACCAGCTAATTGAATATAAAACCCTTTGTTTTAGAGTTTAGAAAACCTGTGTGATTTCTAAGTTAGTACCTTGTCTCAGTAACTCAACTTTAATAAGTTGTGTAATTATTTACTACTACTTTATAATTTTTATTTAGTCCCGTGATATTTCCTGTAAAAAGAGATTTTAGAATTTCTTCATTCCTATCTGTTTAACAAAAATTTCATTCATATATGTATAAGTATCTATCTGATCAAATATTTAGTTTAGTTACATAGTTATTCTATAGACTTAAAAATATAGTTAAAGTAAATTCGACGATATAGTCATCAAAAATAAGTAGGCTCCTATGGAAGATGTAAATTAAATTGAGATAGTATTTATTTAGTAACTAATATCAAAATATTCCAAAATAGAGAGCTACAGTTCCTATGAGTCGTGTATAGTTAAAATTCAGGCGAATATGTAATGTTGGAAATGCTATATTACATGCAAATAGTGAATAGATTAATGTATATGAAATGATGGTTTATGTGGTGAATGTATACTATATAATACCTTAAAGTGCATAATATCTTACATAAAATGTCATGATGAAAAACTTATCTAGTAAACATTTTATTATAACAACAAAGAAATAAATTACAAATTATAATATAATACTTTATATTTGCACAATCAAGAGCACTATAATTGTTCATTTTTTTAAATGACATGTCAAATATTTGAATGTCAAATTCAATGGATTCATCGTTTACTTCGATGAATTTGTCGCACGTTTACGCCGCACCCGTTTATAGACTTTTGGATAAGAAGCATCTACACATCATTGCTGGTAGCTGCGAGTAGCCTCTGCATCCTGCCGGGTGATATTGAAAGCTTCCGTCTTTGCGAAATCTACAGTTTTATAGTCTTCGTTTTTGGCTGAGGATTTCCCGTGGATTAATGCTATTGTAGTCAATGTCTTTTCTTGCCCCTGTGGTAAACAGAAATACATATATAAATTCAACTAGTTAATCTAAGTAATAAGTCCAAGTTCAACTTTGAAGAGTTTGTCGTCAAATGACCAATTATAACACAAATTTTACCATTATTCAAGTTTAAAGATAATGCTTACCAACGATTAAATTTTCTTTTATTCATCAACTTCTATGTTTATATTATCAAAATTCTTTATAAATTTACTATTATATTCCTTGAAAAATTGTTTAAATGTTTAATTGATTTATTAAGCTTAATTGTCACGTCAAATATAAAAATAAGTTAATATGTAGCATTCTAGTGCATAATTATTGAAATATTTTAGTTTTATATTGGTGAATTTTCTGTTGAATTGGCTGATGTTTATGATGAATAGTTTTAAAAATATGTTTGATAAAAAATCTTACGGTAGAAGTTCCAGGTTGGCTTGATGGTAGATCTAAATCTAAATATTGAAGGACTGCTTCTGTTTTAGACTCCTCACTAAAAGCAAACTGTAAAGAAACATTTGGTTTAACATTTATCCCATTATAGTTATTATTAAATGCACAATATACTATCGTTAGTTTTATGCCTTGATGGTATGGTATTGCTTTATGTATAATTTTTAGTATATTTTGCTATATTTTCCTTAACCGTATAAGTGAAGGCAAAATTGAATAATTTCAGTTGCATTGTATAGACTGTGACGTCAAACCAACAACAAAACATAATACATTATGTACGCAAAACATTCATATTCCTGTAATACAATCCGGTTAAATTTTGTATAAGCGAAATTTGTTTCGGATGTTTATCTTAAGGTAAGGATCGCATTTCCATATACAAAGTATTCACTAACAAAGCATCGAATGGCATAATTTGTTGCTACTACGATCTTGCTTCTAAGAATTTCTTGCTACTAAGCAACTTAGTAGAGACTTGGTTTAATCTTAACTAAATGTAGTTTGTTATAAAATAGCTATATTAAAAATGAACGTTCTTAAGTACTAATTTTATGAAAGATATGTTCAATGACTTATAGTGCTTAAATTTTTCGCCAAACATACATTTGTTGTTTGTATCAACTACTATTTATTCCTGCATTCGTTTATCCACCAACTGACTTATGACTCACTCGATATGTGTCTTACCAATTCTATACGTACCCACCCACTTATTCATATTATTCTTTTCACTTACTCAATTTAACCGTTCACCAAATAAATTACTCAATTTTATTTCTATCACTAAACCTAACTCAAATAATTGCACGAGCTGAACATCATAAGTTATATCTAAGAAACATATAGATCAACTCCGACCGACCGATGACCGACACATGTCTCCTTGATCCGCTTCCATAAAAAAACCACATCAAAACCGGTAATCCTTCGGGATACCCAAAGTACACTTTAAGACAATTTCATTAAACCCAAGCACGACTAGTTTATAGTGTTTCATTCCTGAGTACCAATACCCTCTTCATCATATAAAACTAATTATAACAATAAGACCGACAGTCTACTGGTAACACCTACATGATACGCATTTATTAAAATTGTCATCGTAATTTTAGCTTAGCTTTTATAAATGAGCTGTGGCTTTCAGTGGTCATATTGTCAGTTCCACTTTACGAAATGATTAAATCGATATGTAAGTGTTAAAAATCTACTAAACTTAATTATATATGCTGTATTACTGATTTCACATGTCTTCCACTACTTATTTTGTAAAGATCGGTACGGCCTGTCTACTATTTTATTAAAAGCATAGATGAAGTTACGTACACTGCGCGAAGTGCTCGGGGCACTGCTTGTGCTGCTGCTGGAAGGCCGAGGTTTTAGCGCCCTATCCACAGCCGGTGGAATCGTCGAAAGATTACAATACTGCATCGACTGAAAACAAACATTTATTTTACATAAACATAACTTTAAAAATCATACATATAAAGTATCAGTATTTTTTCCGAATGTATTGAATGTTGCTTTTGTTCAATAAGTATAAAATATGACACACGACATCTTAAAACTAAAGTAAAAAAAACACAAATTGAAACCTTATTTAAACTAACTGCAATTCTTAGTTGAATACACAGATGTACTCACATAACCATTACAGTATAATTCATAATTCTTGTCCACTTAGATTGGTGGCAAGAATGCTAGCTGCGTTTCCCATCTGAATCGCATTCCTAATTCTTTGGGCAAATTATTTAATATTATTTTTACATGACATTTAGATTAAATCTTTACGCAATAAATGTGACCAGCGATTACGGACTATGTAACTATATACTTGTATCTCGAATAAAGCGAAGAACCCAACTGTGGAATCGTGGTATGGGATCTTTTCGGAATATCGTCAAATCAATAAAAAAATTTGTGTTGTCACGGACACCGCCGTGTCTTATACGTGAAAACGTCTCCTCAAAATTTCGGCACTTCCCCCTCCGCCGCGCACCATGTTACAGTACCTACTTTGCATAATAATTTCATTGATATTTTATATTCCTTAGCTATCCAGTAGTGTAATTGAATTTTATAAAGAGATGAGTTTTTCTGAATTGCTTCCCCACTAAACATTTTCAAAGACGTATTCACGTCAAACGAAAACTGTTTATATTATTCCCCAAAAGAAAACTGTTTATAGCATTCCCATTATACTAACATGAGCAGTGTGAATCTCATCTTCGTCATCATCGGTAGATATTGTTTGGGTAGCCGTGGATCGGCAAGAACGCAACGGACTTGAACTCCGAGACATGCGCTGTGGCACACGAATCCAAGTCATTTCCTACATAGACATATTATAAATCTATATATCTCACAGTAAAATGTAATCGAAAATAAAGCAACATCCAAAAAAAATATATTTGATCGCTGGTTTATATATCATTGCGAGGCAATCTTAGGGTAGACTATTTTTTACTAAAACTAATAAAACGTGTATATAACGTAATAAAACACAATACTCACTGTATCCTCATATGTATCTTTCGGTACGTATAATGAATCTGTAGGTGAAAAGTCCTTCATCCTGAGTGTCTTTGGCGGCCGGGGTGGAACTGGCGGTCCTATAAGTATTATTAATTGAAAATCTAAATATTCAGTGTCATATTGGATTATATTTCTTATTATGGATATTATCCATAAAAAAAGATAAGTGCTAAAAAAGTAAGTAAGATAAGTGCTTAAAAAGTATACTCATTTAAATAAAGCAAATTTGTTTCTAGAATTTAATTTGAAATTATTATAACAAACAAACCTTGCTCAATAATCTCTTCATCCATCGGTTCTTGGATTGACATTCGTGAAAGGGATCCTGCTACTGTTAGGTATCCTGAAGGAAATACATCTTAAAATAAAAGTGCAAGTTTAATTACTCTGTTCATTATTCTTGACATTTTTATTATAAAATCAAATATATCCCTAATTATGTTTACATATACGTTTCTCGCCTCCCTGAGATTTGAATTTTTTCAAGCCCCCTTTTAAAAGCTTACACCAAACATTTTACAAATTCTAGAATTTTGATTAATTTATTTTGGTACTAGAGAGAAGTCAAGAGATTTTTGCCGTTTCATAGACTCTACAAAGGCCAACCAACTTCTTTATATAAATAATTTAAAACAAACATACGTGGGTTCTGCGGATTATTCAGTCTCACTCTCATTGGCCGACATTCGTCTTCACTAGCATTAGATTCATAATCTGAGAGAGCAACATCATTTATCCTTATTTCTGGTGGTATTAAATGCGAACTTCTATTTGAAGGTGTCTTGATACTGTACAATATATCTTTGGGATCAAAAGAAAATGTTCTTCGTGTATCCTAGAATTTAAAAGAAACATTGTACACATCTCATATAAAGTTACACTAAATATAAAGATAACTAGTCAATCCTGGCTGTCATCAAGTCAAACTTGAAATTCTCTAGTTTGGTCATTTCGTAACTTAAACACAATAAACTTATCTTATTTTCAAATCTCAAATGAGCCAAAGAATATTTACTTGAGATCGGACTCCAGTGAAACATTCAGATATTGCGATGTATGCCCCAGTGCTTTGAGCACGGGCAGCAATCGTTGGTGTATTCCTAGAGGACTTCTTTTTTTTCCGTTCGTGCTTGGTAACTGTGCCAGGATGGTTCTGATATACTCCTAAAAATGTAAAATGACTTTAGGACGTATATCACGTTAAATATATTAGATCCTTATAGTACATCGCTTTACAAATTATAGAACAAATAAATTTGATGTTCCGCTTAAATTAGTTTTCGCAATACTTTACTTTTATATGTGACTAGTGATCGCCAGTGCTCGAATATAGACCATAATTCAATAATATTCAAGTTTGATATTTCATATTAAACTTACAAATATGACCACAGATTTGAATCATTCGTTATGACCAAAGGAATATAATCTTAAAGCTTATTGACAACAAAAGTTTAAAATGTTATACTTTTCAAAAAATTAAAAGTTTCTAATTCATTTTATATAAAAAAATTGCTTGATGCACACTATTATATAATTTTCTTAAAAAGAGGTAAAAAAATTTCGCTTCACATGTTATTAATATATAGATGTGCCGTGCCAGCCAATAGTTCAATTCAATATCAGACAAAACAATTAGGCCAAATGTGAATCTAATTTATTAAAACTTTTTAAATTGAAATTTCGAAAAATTAAACGGATTACTCAGAGTTTGAACTGTATAAATATGTTTATCTGTATCGAGGGCTACCTGCTCATGTATAACATATTCGAAAATTTTTAAAATCGCGATCATAAAAAAGTAGTTTTTCATGTCCGCATATGTGGGATGCTCTATAGGATAACTTCTTGTAAACACAACAATATAAGTGGCCATATTTATAGATTCCTTAGTTTAATATTAATTTCAAATTGACAACCTTAGTTATTTATCAATAATGCGTTATAACCGCCGTATTATACTAGTTATAAGCTTTTGAGGATTTAAGATGGAAATAATGAAATGCCAAAGCAAATTGCCCTGACGGGCTTGATAAGATGTCTCAAAACCGATACCCTTGATCGGTTATGAACTAATTTTTAAAACGAAATAAATTATAATAGTAACTTTGAGTTTTCTGAGAATATTTACCATTGTCATGTTTTTTTTTTTGACAAAATCATAAAGAAGAGATTTCAATTAACAAAAAGCCTACCTACCAACTTAACTTCAAAAAGCTGATATTTTGACGTAGGCATTTTCTATAGAAATTGAGGGTGCTTTTGATTATTAAATCAAGATAAGGTATAGAAAATATATTAAATCAAAAAATATAACGAGTTTGGGAAATAAAAAGGTAAGAAGTAATCTAAAGAATAAAACTAAGAGTAAGAATTTTTCACATAGATAGATAAATACCTTTATTGTATACAAATTACAGTAATTTACAACAAATTAAAAACAAATTAAAATAGCCAGAAAATGCCTGCAGTGCGACCTTATCACTAATTAGTGATCTCTTCCAGGTAACCCTTTAGAAAGTGAAATTCATCACAGTAAGGCGAGAAGTAAACAAAGCGTCATACATTACTACTTAAATCTAGCTAGGAGCAAAAAAATAACTAAAGCTATTTACCTATTACTATAATTTACCAAAGATAGCACAAAATTAGCACAATGGTAAAAAATGGGATTTCAGACGAATTTTAAATACATTTATGGATGTAGCGCGGCGAATTTCGTATGGCAGCACATTCTATAACGTCACAGCTCTCACTGAGAATGAGTCATTGTAACATTGGGAAAACGAAACTTAAAGTTGGCACTTTAAGTTTGTTGTCAACAGTCAACACGTGATCGTAAATTTAGATAAGAGGAAG
>JAOPUB010033724.1:0-10835 GCA_027564055.1 Neptis clinioides
GACCAGGAAGCCAGGAGGATCCAGCACCCAGCTGATGCTGAACAGATTGATGCCTTCGTCCAAAGGTTACAGGAATTAAAGAATGGGAAGCCGTGGGTGTTGGAGCTCGAAGATATTAGTGGTAAGGATGATGTTGCATTAATTTTCTTCCTAATATAATTATTCCCTTACTGTTTGACTAATTTATTAATTTATCTATTTATTCAGTTAACTTTTCCCTAATTTATTTATTCATTTGTTTATCCTTTCACTGATTTATTTGTTTATTCTGTTATCTTTTCAGCTAAATTCAGTGTTTATACATTTATTCTTTCACTAATTTATTTATTCAGTTAACTTTTCCCTAATTTATTTATCCTTTCACTGATTTATTTGATTATTCAGTTATCTTTTCACTAATTTATTCATTCATTTGTTTATCCTTTCACTGATTTATTTGTTTATTCATTTATTCTTTCACTTATTTATTTTTTTCTCTAATTTTTTTTATTCATTCGTTTATTTATATATTTCTTCACTAATCTATTCAATCATTTGTTAATTCATTTATTCTTTCGCTAATTGGTATTTTTAATTGTTTATTTGTTTATCTTTTCACTAATTTATTCATTTATTTGTTTATTAATTTATCCTTTAACTAATTTATTCATTTACATGTTTACTTATTGATTATTTATCTAATTATTTATTCATTCACTAATTTATTCATTTATTTATCTATTAATTTAACATCAAATAAATGACAATATTAATTAACTAGAATGAAAATATTTTGTTTCATAATACAGGCAATTGCTTCATAGAGAATCCCGAGGCCCCCAAGAAAGACCCTCGCTGTGACAGAGCAGGCTTCAAGCGGAGCAAAGAACAGAACCATCTCCTTGGAATATATATGCATGATGAGGTAATTAAAAAAGCAGATGGAAACTTAGACTTTCATGGAAATGTTTAAGGACTTCCAAGTTTGTCTAGGTCTTACACCTAAAGACAGACACATCCACATTCTTCCACAAATTCAATATTCAATGATTAAGTGTTGCCTCCTTAACCATCAAATCTCCTTTTGACTTGATAAGAGCCAGATCGATAAGTGGAGAAGTGACAAAAGTGAGTAACATGCATATAAATTCATTTTAAATATACAAAGGACTGTAATATTAATTATGGAAAAGTGTTGCCAGAATATTTTTTTAAAGAGATAAAATATTGCCATTGAGATAAATTATATTTGTTGGTATTGCATAAGTTTCAGGGACACATTCAATAAGTAAAGGCCCCCTAAATTTATACAAGGCTTCACAAATTTATTATTCAATGAATAGTATTAAAGTGTTGCCTGCTTAACCAACGATTTCTCTCCAATAGATAAGTGTTGCCAGATCAATAAATGTGTCATATAAAATAAGATTCCGGGTAAGCTTTCGGGAGTGATGAGAAAATCTGCCCATTGTACCTTTGATGCTCCACCGCCATCACTCCACTCTTCTACTTCTACTCCTATGTTCTACTTTCTCCTCCTTTTCCGCCAAGGAAGCCACTAAATATCATTCTTAGTTCACAATTCCTCCGCCACAATTCGATTGGCGGTTCGATCTCCTTGTATCGCGCGTTCTTTGTATGCGCACAGCCTTCACGACACACATGCACACACATTGACACAGATGCTGACAGACTGACAAAGCCGCTCGCGCTCTGGACCACGCGCCGTCGCTTCGTCGACCGGAGCGCCACTTGACGCTCGGTTGTACTACTTTATGATAGAATGTTTTATCCGTTAGTTCAAAGTCAAAAAAGGGAAGGGTGCGAACAGTGGAACTTAGGGAAATTACTTAGGTTTTAGGGTGAAATTCAATATTCAACGGACCCTAGGCATACCTAAGGGTCAAATTAATTCAAAATCTAGAATATTAAAGAAGGCCCCCAAAATTCGTGTCAGGCCTCATACATTCAGTTCAAATAATATGATTTATACTTAATACAATATTTAGGGGAGACCCCCAATTTTGCTTTGAGGTCTTCAATATCCATACTGGACTTGATCACAAGTCAATAAAAGTCATTTTCTTTATCGGACCCAAACTTATTTTTAATTATCTGTTCTCTGTTTCCCTGAATTTGAAAAGTAATTTGAACTAAAAAATGTATTTTTTTTCATGTTGACTAGGATGAGGTAACTATACCTTTGTGAATTTATGTAGTCTAACTTGAGATGGGATAGATTTTATCCTCACCATCCGTGTGTGCATGTAATACCAATTTTGATGAATTAATTTAATATTTATTTATCTTTACTTGACCCACTCACATCTTAAGACACTTCAAAGCAGTTGTCAAATTTTTTCATCTCACGGTTGATTACAATTTGGGTCAAGTAAGGAAAAATGAATTATAATATAATTTTCTTTTGCTTGACCCAATCCACTTCAATGCACTTGAACAATTTAATTAAATCATAAGTCAAGTAAAGATAAATGTGTGTTAACACCTATGTTAAATGTATGTAATTTCCAGGTAGACTCCCTCCCAGGGACCCTGAACCCCGCAGACCCCTCCACAGGCTGCTACGAGCGGCTGACAGCAGATGAGGTGCTGCAGTTCCGCACCAACTGTCCGGACTGCAACGCTCCTGCGGACACTAACATGAAGATTACCAGTTAGTATTTAATACCTTATTGCACACGGGCGACGGCTGTTTGTTTGTCTGTTTGTACGCGCTAATCTCAGGAACTACTGGCTCGAATTGAATATTTTATGTATTGGATAGTTCATTCAGCTTCTGGTTATATAACATCACGATGACACCCATAGGATTGTGTGTTGAGTGGCGATTGCACACGGGCGCCACATGTATTAGAGACGCCAGTTATCTGGAGTGGAGGTGAACCAGCAATTGAGATACTCAAAAAACAAAACATTCCCTCACTCACTCACTGAAGAAATACCCCATTCAATAATGACCGAGTAAGAGATGGTCTACTTGGAGTCTTTGTGGTACAGCAATCTCCTCAGGAGCAGCTTTAGGGGAGGAAGGTGGGGGAAAGTGGTCCCTTTACTAGAGACCTGAAGGATGGGTCACGTGGTCACCAACCTAATATGACGTCACATCTTTTCCAGATATTCCACATTTCAAGGAGGTGGTGATAATGGCGACCGTGTGCGACGCCTGCGGACACCGCACCAACGAGGTAAGGGAGTGAATGAATGAGAGTAGGTTCAGATGTTGGCAACACTGGCTTTTGTCCTGTGTACTCTAATAGAAAAACCAAGTCGCAATGAGTGAATGAATGATTATTTTATAATTGCAACACTGATATGACGTCATGATACATGACTCCTACATAAGGTGGATTATACAGCGTTCTTCTTCTCTTCCAGGTGAAGTCTGGTGGAGGTATTGAGCCCAAGGGCGTCAGGTTCCAAGTGAGGATAGCCAACAAGGAGGACTTCTCCAGGGACATCCTTAAGGTGAGATATAGGACTGACTAAACTGATGATGCAAATGACTGAGTACGACTCCATGATGATGATCACAACTTACCCTTCTCTAAGCTCGATGATTTGTATAGTAGATATTTTTCTTTTATTCGAGCAGAGAATAATTGGTTGGTTTGGACAAACAGACTCACTCGCTCACTTTGATCTTTGTCCGTTTGAGATTAAAAGTTAATTAGGGTGATGAGCTGATGAATCCAGCCTGGGTGATGGTTTCCCACTCTCCCATGGGTGATTCTCTAATCCACTTCAGGACAAGATATATTCCATATATTAAATAGTGTTGCCTCCTTAATGCAATTGCAATGCAATTTCTCCCCCATTCGTTAAGTATTGCCAGGTCGATATATGCCAGGTGACAATCATGATGATTATATAAAAGTGTTGCCACAAATATGGATTATGACGTCATACAAAATATAGCTGAATAATTCTTCCATTCAGGGAAAATATGGGGAGAAATATGTTTGAGAGCTGGTAACACTAGTCTGTCAGATAATTGTAAAGATGCTTTTGTTTTCAGTCAGAGACGTGTAGTATGTCAATACCGGAGCTGGAGCTGGAGGTGGGGGGCCACGCGCTAGGGGGGCGCTTCTCCACCGCCGAGGGGCTGGTGCGCGCCACGCTGGAACAGCTGCGCGAGGCGCCGGCGCTGCAGGGCGACGCTCCCGCCATCGCCAAGGACAGGATGGACGGGTGAGAATAAATGAATGAGTACCTAGATCCAATATGGCCGACCACCCTAGATGGCGGGATAATATTTGTGTCCGTTCTAGGTTTACGAAGTTGTTGGAGGAAGTGCTGGAGGGCGCGCGCCCCATCACCCTCGTGCTGGACGACCCGGCCGGCAACTCCTACGTGCAAAACCTCAACGATGACCCAGAAGACTATGATGAGGGTGAGCTTCGTAGGGTCGTTATTTAGTCTTCATAAGTCTCTTTTGTTAATAGACCAAACATTCTGTAGCAAACCAAATACCAGACCTTGGACTTACCAACATTTAACTAAATTTCTTTCTCCGTTTTAATTTAAATGGCGATTCTGAAAAACAATTTATCATCTTTCCGTAAACAAACATGATGTTACTTACTTCTAACGCCATCTATTGGCAGACTTACGAACTAAACTAAATAAATCTGGTATGAATATGAATGAACAACAGCCCTGTGTGTGTTCTGTGTTGCCAGGTCTGAAGGTGTCCCGCTACGAGCGCACGTTCGAGCAGAACGAGGAGCTCGGCCTCAACGACATGAAGACGGAGGGCTACGAGGGGCGGAGCTGAGGCTGACGTAGACGTGTGACGTCACTCCGTACTACGTCATTAAATCCGCAGCGCCGTTTTGCTAAAGTGACAACTGACAATAACGATTTGAAATATTCAATTTATAATTTTTATACGAGACGACGTTTAGCGCCATCTATGATCAAACGCTGTTAAACTATTATTTATAAGGACTATCCTTTTTAGTTTGTAATGCAATTATCATTAGCGCCATCTATTTTCAAATTAGATAAACTTTTGCTGTTACGACTGACATTTAATGTGAAGAAAATGAGACAACAATGAGCGCCATCTATTGGCAAAGTTTATTTATTTTTATTCTTTTATGGAAACAAACTTCTTAATCTAATATCAGGCGAGGTCCTTGGAGGTGGGGGAGTCGCAGGAGGAGAGACCAGAAAAAATTACCGCCTCCCAATTTATTGTGACCACCCCCAAAATTATGAATAATAATCAGTACACATAATACATTTAATTAGAGTATAGACATGTTTTAAATTAATAGAAATATATATTCAGACAAAAGAAAAAATAATTAACTACTACTACTACTAAATTTAATGTGTTACAATTACTCATAAAAGTTACATTAAGCGCCATCTATTGACGCAGATTAACTATTGTTTATTATTTCAATGGTATTTAAAGAACTCATGAATAATACGTTTAACGCCATCTATATGTTGTCTACGCTTATAAAGAAATTTCAATAATATTACTCAGATCTTCGTACAGCGCCATCTATTATTAACATTTAACGAATTGTTATTTACATCAACTATTAACATTAAGAATACAGTAGAAATGTTTTTACTTATTTAAGATAAACTTTTGTTGTTGCTGTCATAAAATGACGTTATTGGGAGTTGTTTTGTAAGTAGTGTGCTGTCATGTGGAGTTTGACTAGTAACAGGCACGGAGCATGTCGCTGCACAGATAATATTTAATAGCCAGTGGTTAAGACTTGATGTCTTGTTCGGGAGGTCCGTGTCCACACTCGGGCACTCACCACTGACTTTTTTGAGTTATGTGTGTTTTAAAAAATTAAAAATCACTTGCTGTAACGGTGAAGGAAAACATCGTGATGAAACTTGCACTCCTGAGAGTTCCCAAGAAAAAGTTTCCAAAGGTCTCCCCATTTTGAGACCCGGCTGAACAGTGGGCCATCGAAGGGTTGTAATGATGATGATGACTCTAGACTTAGAGTGATTTTACCTAATAGTTATAAAAAATGTAGTTGTTTTTTAATATTAAAGATCTCGCTAATTTGTTTAGACGATTCTGTACCTCAAAAGGAAAAAAAATGAATCCTGACTACAATGAAAAAATGAATCATGACTACACTGTTAACATCTTAATCAAGAGATGTGGTCGTTTATGTACATTATCTAAGAATCATGAAATTCTGTGATACGCAATGTAAAATCAGCATACATTAAGGAAATAAACCAAAAAGCGAGAAACTGCATAAAAAATATCTTATTTAGGCTGGAAACTGATGGTTCAACAAAGCAAGAAAATAACAGTTTTCCATTGGCGAAGTTGAGTTTGTTCCTTAATATGAATTATACAGAACCCTCGGTGAGCGAGTTTCATTCGAACTTGCCCATTTTTTTGAGGTATTCATATATTCCGAACTCCGACGGAAAGTTTAAACTCAGATACAGCACTCATAAATACCTACCATATCAGCTTCGAAAATTGGTGAAGACTAAACGACGAGCTCAGCGTTTAACTAGATTGCGTTTTACCCCCCGCTGACGTTTCAACTTATAAAAGAATGCATTAATCAGAGTTGGAGAGGGTTGTCGCAGTTTGTCAAGCAGAGTTAGTGGAGATGTTTATGGCGATGTATTTATTTATTGTGATGTGCGTTGCGAGCAAATATGATGTATGGTATCATCCTAGGACTAGTTCTTTTACATTTCTTTGGGAAAAATATACTTCATCTAAAAGCTATGTTTTATAATTTGTGCCGTTTATGCTGTAAAACCGTACCTTATGTCGATTTTTGATTACAACAATTATCCAACGGCAAACTTAAGTTTGTCCTTTAATTTAAATTGTCCCACACAGACTTCACTCAATTTTATTATTTAAATCCTAATATTTGTTATGGATTCTTAGTTTTAAATGTAAATAATATTTGTAATTCGATTGCTCTACTAACTTTTAGAACATAACTTTAAAAAAACACGTTAAATGTAATACAATAAGAATAAAAGGCGCTTTAGTTTTTAGTCGTTAGTTCTAATGTCCAATTTATTTAAATGGTTAGTATCAAGTTCGATCAAAGAAGCCGAGAGCTTTGATCATAAAAAGGCAGAGTCACCTGTACTGTTTTAATTTCTTACTTATTATTAAACAACTTAAAAATGATACACTAATTGCTATATGTAAAACTCCATGGCCAACATTACGAGACGCATACAGTCACAATAGTTAATTTTTTTTTGTCAATGCTGTTGTACCAAAACCTCGTTATAGTGATAACGTCTTCTCTTACAAAAGGGTTTCTGAAAGAGAAAAGTAATCCCGTTGTACTGATATAAGTTATCTTGTTGTACCTTTTTAATTTAAGTTGTGGTACAGTAAAAAATAAATAAACAAATAAATAGTCACCGTGTAAGCTCCGTTTGACAAGTGACACAAATGTATTGGGACTGAGGCTATATACTGTCGCGTTATAAATTGTTACGTGGGTACAATTGAGATTAAATAAAAGGAACTTCGGTGTTGCTAACCTATATTAGATTCACTGAAGTGTATCTTCAAATTTTTTTCTCTTCACTAAGTACGTACCGCATCTAAAATACAAATTTTTAACATGATTATAGATATAATATTATACAGATTCAGGCTCGGTGGACCGCGGAAACTTCATTTGCGAAATCCTCTAGCCGTGAAATGAAGTCGGGCCGATGTCGATATTACAGCGGAGTCAGCAAACGTAGAGGCGGGGGTAAACGCTGTCTGCTCAGCATAAATTGATCTTTTAAAATGACCATTTTAATGATAGATATTCTTCTAAGAGTAAATTTATTTTTACGATTTAAAACATGCTTTTATCTTTTCGTTTACCTGAATCTAATGAATGTGTAAAATAAGTAATTGTTATTCGTTTTTAATGAGTGCGTTAGAGTACAGTTTGCGTCGGTTATTTAGGAGATCATCATTATTTATATTTTTTAAATGCTCTCCGATATTTATGGGCGTTCTAAATCGCTTTTGAATCGTTGCTATGCATATGGGCCAAACTTGGCTTCTGCCATCAATGCCGAGTAATGGCCTTGAGTCTCGTTCTTTTATTTGTCAACTTTGTTTTTGATCAATTGGTAAATCGTACCTATATAAAGCTGGGGAAAGACAACTAGTTACATATATAGCGCCATCTGTTGGCGTTTTACGTTAATAGTATGAAACTATTTACTAACTTTCATGGGATTTCTTTTCCTTTTTTGGATAATAGTAGACTTCAAAAGTAATTTTAAAATTTTGGAGAATTTGTTCTACATTATTATTCGAATAAATATTTATAATAATTTACACTATTCAATATAAAAGTAGATGACAGACAGACATCTACTTTTATATTGTAAATAATTTAAATAACAAAATAATAGTCACCCTAGAACCTTTTTTAACCATGTATCGAGGTTTTTAGTCCAAGCATTTTACATAAGAGCCATACATACATACAAACGTGTTGAAACTAAGCACGTGGGTAGCCTTGACTCAGTTCGGGCTAAATTAGCATTTATCAGCCCAATCGTTACTTACTACTTAGGCAATAAACGATGAGGTAGAATCTGAATTACAGCTTATTATTAGTCAGTTAGACTCAACAATAAAACTTTTTAGAAGGTATATATCAATACATATCAATTAAATTGGACTATCTGTTTGTAATATTGCGATGCGATGCTTGCGATGTATATACGGTACATATACCAAAACATTTTTTTTTTTAATTGTTGTTTGCCTGAACGGGACTTGCTCTGGTAGATAGCTGATGTTATAGGAAGTTAACAAAAAAGTTGCATTCCGCGAAACATAATACACCTCAGTGAAGCGAGGGCGAGTAAGCTAGTATTATTATAATATTTTTTTAATTCAATTAATAATTTTTAATTTTATTCTTTTACATATTTATTTTGATATGACGTCAGAAAAAAAATTAAGGAAATTTTCGTCACTAATGGAAAATAAATTTTGCTTTACTTAATAAATAAATATTTTTTTTAGTAAGATTACCAGCAATTTGGATTACAAAATACTGGTATTCCTGTTTTCCCCTCCTATTAAGATAATTACTTGGTCGATCATGAGTCCAATGCCTGAACCACTTTAAATTCTCGATTTATTATTCTTATTAAGTGTTATAGTATAGATTTTGAAGTCTTTTTTAAAGTTATGCTTATTTGATACAATCCTTTACAATAACAACAAACTAATACTCAAAATAATAAGAAAATATTGTAAGTTCTTTACGTAGAATTAATTGAGAAATTATCATAACAGCTTTTTATTACATATAGTTTATTAATGAATATGGACGTATTCATTATATAATAATTAATTAACAGGCAATCGAAAGCAATAAGGTGATAGAGAAAGCTCGTTATATTCCGGAGCTATTGCGAAACAGATTGGTACGCATTATGCAAAGTTTGTTCAAGATCAAAACAAATATGTTACTGGACTGGTTGAGTATGTGCGAATACTTGATTTGTTATAATTTCTATATTCTTAAATATTTCTACAAATATTAATAGAATATAGAAGAAATCCTCGTATTATTTATTTATATACTAGTCGTCCCGCTCTGGCTTCGCTTAGGTACAATTTATTACGGATAATACTTAGATTTATCAAAAAACAGTGAATTTTTGATATATCGTTGCAAAATAAAATATAATCAAACGCTTATGACAGTAAATATATTTTATCATTATCCTGTGGGAACTCTGAATTTTACTGGGATATAAAGTATAGTATATTTTAGAGTATAGAGTTAAAAAAAAGAAAAGAAAAAGAACTACGTGGCGTGATACGGTCAGGACATGACTAGACGTTACGATCTCTTACTATTCTGACTTGGACATGCGACCAAGCTTGTAGGTTTGTAGGTCTTGCCATATATGTAAACACTCACCTTCACTGTTCAGATTCTCTGTCCAAAACTAATCTAACGTTGGGTGTAAGAAAACACGTGGTATCTACATTGTAACTACTTCATATATGATTTATTCTCCGACATATATATTAATCCAGACTATAAAGTATCTGTGTTCCAAATTTCATTGAAATCCGATCAGACACTATCGCATGACTGAGTAACAAACATCCAAACATCCAGTCATACGAATTTTCATTAATCAAAATCTATTAAATGATTAATAAGAAAACTAGAAGGAAAAATTAATCAATTTAACATTACGTTTAACAAAATACCCAAAACGATAAAATTATTAACTTTAGTTGTTTTTTTTAAAGAATACTAACAGTTTGGATCACAAACTACTAGTATTCATGTTCTCTCCTCCAAGTCAGCTAGCTGAAATGCTTGTGTTAGGAGTGGGCCATGCCAGTAGTCTAGTGACTGGGATTTGAACTCACGACCTATCGATTGAGTTCGTGAGTCGAACGCCTGAACCACTGTGCTACTGATACTTGGAGTCAATATATGCAAAAGGTAAAGGACAAATGTATCATTTATTGAAATAAATAGTGTATTTAATTTGTTACTGAATCATTTAATCAAAACATGTATTAGAAAAAGATTGTTATCACGAGGATATGACTCATAGATTCATTTCAGAATAAATACAATAAATTTTAATGCTTTTAATGTATCTGTTAGGTATATATAATTGATTTAAATCAATTCATGTTTTATATAATATCTTTACTGTATGAATAATCCTTGATAGGAATTTTCCTGAGGACGGAGGACGTATTATAAAAATATTTTATTATTTGTACATACATACATTACTTAAAACGTAAGTAGCTCATTGGTTTAGGCTTTGGACTTACGTATACAATCGATAGGTCGTGA
>JAOPUB010033733.1:0-10834 GCA_027564055.1 Neptis clinioides
TTAACCGTGCAGTGCTTTTGATTTGAGACCATGTAGCAGGGATACGGAGCTTATTTTCACTACAATAAACTGAAACTCAAATTATTTCAATTAGACTTTTTACAAAGTACTTTTCGTCTCAAACTAAGCCTAGTTCAGGAAGCAGTTTTCTGCTGAGAAGAAATGACAAAACAGCTCTTTTCAGAATACATTCTTAACATCAATCTGAGTTTCAAAATTACAATCATTAACTGAGCTGAGCATCAACGTTATTTTGATTCCAAGCTTTGTCATCGTTCAAGTAATCCTGTACAGAGTACTTTATGTATTAAACACTTTTTAATGTGAGTTTCAAATCGCTGAATGCTTGTAAATGGAAAACTCACACAATTAGTACTTTTCTTTTAAATGCATTTACGCATCCCCTCTATTTTGTATAATGTTAGCTGTCTAAAATCACTTTAACTACTGTCTCACATTATGCCAGAGGTTTATCGACAGTCAAAATATAACAAATGTGTTGCTAACTAAACCTATAATAATCAGTATAAGTCAGCATTTAAAAATGTCTATGAAAAAGATTTTATGCCTTGAGTATAAAAAACAGACTAAGTATATTTTTGTTTTTGCTAAGTTTTCATAATTAATTTATTATTAGTAAAAGTGTTAACTTCAACTAAAATTGTTAATTTCGAAAATTAAGTTAATATTTAGTTTCTATATTTCGTAAAACAATTTTGAATCAAATCAAAAATTATTTCGTTAAGTTACAGTCAAAATCAAAATTAAGTTTGTACCTTGAAATAAATATCAATAATGTCAATGTTTTTTTTGGAAATAATACGATTGACATAAACTGCAGTCGTTAAACCATTAGTGGGCTAACCGATTATTTTACAACTTTAGTTAACGACAACAATACCATAAATAAAATTTTTATGACAGATTTAACTTTTTATGATGAAATTTAATGTTTTAATCGCGACATTAAAACGAAAGCCAAATGTGTGGCGCCAGATTTATGCTTTTATATTGAGTGCAATTATATAAAGGTAATTAAAAATAAACAAAAAGTCAAAATGCTAATTTTATTTCTATTTTTATCGAAATTTTTATTTTCCATTTTCTTTTAAGTTAACAGTCATAGCTAGCTGGCATATTTTTTAAATGGTTTATACTCATTTTCTTTTGATGAAAAAAAGAGTGTTAATTAAACAGCAATTCTCTTTTTTTCAGTTGTACAGCAGTTGTTCAGGCAGTTTGACGAGTATACACTTGAGCAAACCTCTCAGCTCTGTTCGACTTAAAATCTTAAATGCAGATAATTTTTTTTTATTTCGAGTTTGAATAGTATGAGTCTGATTCATATAGTGGAACCAGATTTATTCTAAAGTATAAACAATTTCAGGCATTTAAAATATTTTTTGCAAAGCATTGTGAGGATAACAGTATTGTAGATATAAGTTTTTACTGTACCAGGGTCGGGTGGCAGGTCACGGGTGATGCTAAGCTATTTACTGATTCAACTCGACCTCTTCTTTAGAAAACGCGAAGTCGATAGGAATTTTAAACGTTTTTTTGTATTTATGTTTTTGTGTTACCATACGTTTCTTTTTTACAAGCTTTTATATAACTTGCTATATATGTATATTCGGAATGATAGACCGAGATAGCAGAGCTGAAACTTGAAATTAGGGACTGGAAATATAATATATATATTTTTTTAATATCCTAATTAAGTGAAGACGAATGAACGAATTCATACTCCTACAGATGTAAATGTGTTGGCTTGAAAACTTGTCAAAATTATTCTACTGTATCTATTTACTTAGTCAACGACCGCGTTGCCCGATAAGGATGTTGCCTATTTCGTACAGCCTTCGTGTATGATAATAAGCGCGGCCAAAAGTTACATAAGAATTTTATACTTGCCACTATCCTCAGTTTCCTGAGGTTTCGATTTTGTTTAAACTGGGCTTACTTTAACATTAAAATTTAAGTTCAAACAATTTTATGTTTGAACTGAACCAACGGATCGTAGGTCCACCTGTTAGTAAGTCGTGACTGTAATAATAATGACGAAAGTAGAAAAAAAAAGTATTATATATTTATTTTAACTAACCTATATTTAACTTTACATTTATTTTTACACGTAACACACAGTATTATAGTAAATTTCTTCTAGTACATAAGGTTTTATTAATCTTAAAACGGAATTTTTCTAGTAATTTACAAACAACCATGATATCATTAATGAAATGCTGTTAAGAATAGTTTTGATCTACATAAAAAGTAAGTACAACGTGTGTAATGTATTTGATTGGATAAGGAATAGCTTGGTAAATAACTTTTTTTTTAAATATGTAAAAAATGATTACTGTGGGTTTTAACGATCTTTTTAACTGGAACCAATATAGCGTATCGATGGCAGATCACTTTATTTAAATACAATAACATGTACATATTGTAGCAAAGTTAATGTATGTAAATGTGTATAAATATTGACACACACATAACACCTGTTTAATACTCGACAGTTAACTCGCTAGAGTTTAAACAAAAGTTTGTACTTGTAAGCCAAATATTAGTTTTAGTTGAGGTGACCTCTTGACGACCTCTCGACCGGACGACAACGATGACTATCAGCTATCCGGTTTGAGGCAGCTCCTACATACTAATTGATTTGAATAACTAATGTTTTTTTAAACTATATTATTATCTAACTCACTAACTCATTTTGTAGTAATAGTTAATAAAGAAAGTTAATCATCTAGGATTTTTTCCAAAGTCCCAAATTAGTCTAAACTAGCACTTGTACCATTTTATTATCAAATTTCCATGACTACCTTGTAATAATATTGCATTTCTATCCAATATACATATTAATAAGAAGTTTATGGGAAATTAAAAAGTGAATATAAATTTATCTCGCTAGATTTAACAAACAAAATCATGGAAGTTTGGAAATCAAAAACATTAATTAATTTTATAATAGAAACTGCAAGTATATCTAAAGATAAATGCATGAATATTTGTTTATTTTTTAACATATGTAGGCAGAATTACTTTGTCACCTCATAATAACTTACAGAGGACAAAACCAAACTGTTCCACTTTGAACTCACCTTCAAAATCTTGTCACACTGACCTTAGGAATGACTGTTTACCTGGACAAAAAGATATTAAAGTGCCAATAACAAATTATTTCGTAAATAGCCGACCTGCGCGACTCTGTCCGCGTCCTTCTCCTATCTTCCTATGAGTCGTAGCGTGATGTTATATAGCCGATGGCCTTCCTCGATATATGAAATCTATCTAACACTAAAAGAAATTTTCAATTCGAAACACTATTTCCTGAAATTGATGCATTCATCCAAACAAACAAATTATTTAGTTATATAATATAGGCTATATAACATTACACTGTGACCCATAAGAGGAAGACATCGCGCGGGTTGGCTAGTAAAATATATATTGTTACTACGTTTCTCTATACATATCTAAATCAAGCTCGATATCACTATGAAAATTTTATCAAAATATTTATACTCTAAATCTGAAATTATCTGACCATAGTAAATTCGGATGGTCAGTACCACCTGGCCACCACTACTTACTGCAATACAACGCAGGTGGTTAATACCAGGTACTAGGTAAATACACCAGTATTTGTTCAACCGCCAGCATTGTCAATAAACAGGTGACGGAACCTGTTGGGATGTTTTGGATGTTCAGGTTCAACGATCGGAGATAGATTTCGGTGTTAATGGTCAGGTGCACAGATACTAATTAAAAATATTGAATATTTATAGCGTCTGTAATGTATGAGTAGCTTCCGTCGTAGACTCGTGGGAGATAAGCCCTAGGCCATTGGACGCCAGTTGAAATTATATTGGAATTCAAATTTTGATATATATCTCTTTTAAATTATCTGTAAAAATGAATAATAAAAAAAGGAGTATTGTAAAATACTCTGTATACTTTTTTTTCGTGTCAAGCGTAGGCTAGGCTCCAACTCCAGCTTTACTTCGGTCGTAATTAAATACAAAATAAAAATAATGTATAAATAGAATCTATAATAAATTATTTTTTTTAATAGTCTTCTATAGTAAAAAAAAATATTCCAATAAATTTTACATTAAAATTATTTTCTTTACGAAAATTTTAATGATCTGATTTATGTGAAATCTTTGTTTCGTTTTTTAACTTAATTATATAAGAGATCCCAAATTGTAATTTGGAATTTATTTTCAATCCATAATCCAGAGATTTAGATAGAGATAGTTAATTAATTGTGGCCATTAGACTACATTCAGTACACTATAAAAGATATGTTTTAAAGATTTAGATATTTTTTTTATATTTAAATAATCTTATACGCAGTAGTAGATATTGAATGTACAGCCTACCATTTATAAAAACTTTCCCATCAATATGTTCGTACTGGTTGTCCTTGATCTTGCGAGAAGTCAAACGTTCATGACCCTACTCTGCGGCGTGCTAATCAATAAAAACGCCATTTTTAAAGGTTTTTCCTAAAATATGCAGATCTTGTTTTATAAATTTATTAGCTCTGTAGGGGTTTTGAATTATAACTTAATCGTTATAAAATATTTATATTGAGTATTAAGTTATGAAGCTGTCAACTGTCAAGAAGGTACTTTTTAATACGAGTTATTGCCAAACAAACCTTAAATATAAAATCTTTAAAGGATTTATATGCAAACATTAATAGGACAAAAAGATTAATTATTATAAGATAAATATTTTTTTTCTATTTTTATAAAAGTAAGTGAAATTATTGTGACAATAGAATAATTTAAAAATAATCATATCTCTATAACTTAGATACTCTGTTCAGATTCTTGTTCTTAATCACTCAGAGGTCATACAACGCTGGTTTTTTTTATACATCAGTAAATAGTGTAAATAATAGAATAGGAAATGAGTTGTATTTTTAAATCATATTGATATTCCGGAATAAATCCATAATATATTCATTTTACGATGCAGAGCCGAGAGTCCTTGATCGCACGGGTGGTGGCCGCCTACGCGTCGCGTGGCAGCGGGGCAAGACCAAACAACTTCAAACTCTTCATTTTTATTTATCTATAATCCTTATGACTATATTTTATATTTTTTACATTTTAAAATTATTATGGAACGTTAGTAAATCAGCAGATAAACCGTTTGAGCGAATTTCTATTTAGGAATTAACTTCAGAGACAAAATGCACGTTATGATTTTATACTTTTGAAATTTTGTTATATTTCTTTTCCGCAAGTAGTGCTGTAGATTGTAAATGTTTGATTTACAGGATCACCATTCACTAATTAGGATCACTATTTAACTAATTATTTGACAAATGACTTCATTTAAACTATACTAAACTACATTAATTGCACAGTGCCCCACAACAACATTTCTATGAAGATAAATGAAATGTTAATCCATAAAATCAAAGTATTTTTATTTTTAATCTTTTGGTACTTAACAGCAAACCAAATTCGTTATGTACACGTTATGAAATATGCTGAAAATTAAACATAAAACACGTGTTAAAATTTCCTGAGCGAACCTGGTGATGATCAACTAGTAGATGATAAAAATTCAACACAACTTATGTTGTCGAGCAGGAGAATCTATTATCAATTATATAAAGATATATTTTCGTATATATATTAGGGTTACACAGACCACAATATTGACACTCCAAGAACACCTGCAGTCCTTGATCTGTAGAGGAGCCACCTACGCGTCGCCGCGTCGCGTGTCGCTGCCCAAACACATGGCATATTGATTTTTCTATTAAGCTCGAGTGACATCCGATGTACCATGTTTGCTGATAGACATGTCATCACGCATCCTCGAGTGTACTCGCTAAGCGGAAATTGAACTTGTGATTGATTGTAAATATTGATGCTACGCTTTTGTTTATAAAAATAATATGGACAGAATCATTTATTTCTCGTCTACGAATACGGATCGGTGTTAAAGGATTCATCGCAGGATTAAATTGCAAGGTTCTACGAATAACGGATATAGGATGGATAAATTTATCCTTTAATTATTGATTTATAGGTTAATTATACACCACATAATAAGCTTAAAAACTACTTGCAAAGCATAGCTTAAAAAGCAAATAGTATAACGTACGGCTAATTAGACATCTCTACTAGACAACGCACGTTTTTTTTTAATTAACGCAGGTGGATTTGACGAAGGTGGTGGTGTAGCTATGATATACTAATATTGATTACATATTGATTAACGGCAACAACAGCAACAACTTGCAATAGTTGGACTTGAAGTCATGGGTTCAAACTCTCCTAATAAGTATAATGACACTATTGATGCGAACCGACTCCTATCATAAGCCCAATATAGTTAAAAAGTATGAAAATACTAGTGTTTTTTTCTAGCATAGACTGTGTTATGCCTAACGGCATTAAAAATATAATATATGTATTATGAAATATGTTAAGTAAATATATTATATTTCATCATATTCTTAAATGTTCTCCGTTAAGTCTTTAGTTAACAAAATTTTCTCGGACACGTATAATTTATTGGTATAGCGGTGAGCGGACTTGTCCACTGTCCACCGCGACCTATCAACTGTCAACACGCGCTGACCGGCCCTCGAAATTGTGTACACAACGTAAAACATACTTGACGACCCACAGACATGAATGCTGGAATACAAGTGGAGAAGGTAAAATAAAATAATTGTTAAATCAAAAAGACTAAGACACTCTAGACAATTTGGGATTAGCAGCCCATCTTTTAGCTGGGTACAAAAGCATTAATAAATAATCAATAGCAATACGTTTAAACTAGAAGATTTCAAAAAAACTGTTGTCTAATTTTGCCTAAATCGAAATGGTAGATATCATCTGTACGCTAGACATCCTGTTTGATTTACTAGGACAAGTTGATTTCATTGTCTATGATTTAAATAATGCTATAAATTTTCTATCAAAGCTTTTAACTTGTCTTATTTTTAACAGTAGTAACATAGATTAGCAAAATTTATAGCAGGTCTCATAATAAATAACGCTTCTGGAATACTGTCCTGTCCGTAACTGAACAGCTAAAGCCACTATAGAATGTATAATTTATGTTCCTAATCGTCGGTATTGAATTGTTCAAAATATCAACACGCACCTTTACCCATTACGATCATGTTACTATCGTGTACTGGATTTCGAATATTTTGTCGTGACACCAGGAATTGCTTTGTTTATTGGGTAGGAGACTCAAATTGGCAGCGCTTTTGCATTACCGGACATTGGATAACAAGATGACAATGAAACTGGTAGCTGTTACTGGGTAGCTTTCTATGTCGACATCCTGTAAAATGTTATCGACACTATCTATTGAATAATCGTCAAAATAAAGTATAGGTATATTTATGGAAGGGAGAAGAATATTTAGATATATCAGAAAACTAATTTTATTACAATGTATTCGTTAGAAGAAAACGTCGCTTTTCTGAAGTAAATTTTAAAATACTATTTAGTTATTATCTTCTAAGATCTCATAAATAATTAAAGCTTTACGTGACTCATTCCAATACAGAAGCTTATTTTACAATAAATACGCTTTTCTTACTTTTAATTTTCATTTAGACAAAAAAAAATCTTGCAATGATTTAACTTAATTTCCTATGCTAATATTTTAGATATTTTTAAGAACTTCTGTTAGTTACTAAATAAATAACGGGTTGATAAACATATTATTAGGATTTATTTAGAATGACTAATGAGATACTTTTTATCCCGTAAATTAAGATAGTGTCTTTGGCATAGAGATCGTGGGAGCAAGATAAGTAAGCTGGTGCCGCAATAATAAAGCTGCAGATATTCCTAGGATTATAAAACTAAGTTGTACGTACGCATTTGTCGCAACTATACATCTAACGGAGTTTATAACTCAAACAACGGGCAATTCTCTATAGTCAGCATTTAACGCTGCTCATTATGTACATTTTACCGCATCCATGAGTAATTTCTAACACATGCAAGCTCATCGCTGGTATATTTGAACGGTACCAATCACTTAGGCAGGCTGTTTGGAGTGCGCGTGCGCCATTCGGGTCAGGTGCCGCCAACGGTACCTGCTTGATGCTGACCCTACCAGTAACTAGATGGTGAAGGGCATGGGAGGTAGCGAGGTATCTTTTTACACAAATAACTATGATTTTGGACATTTATATTACTTCTGCAGAAGTAATTACTGTAAGTTGTGATAAATATTTGATTATTCTTGTCTATTATATTATTGTCCAATAGTTCACTTCCATAGTTGCAATTAATACTAGTAGGTACATAGGAAAAACCATTTTTTCCTTTCTATAGTATCTTATTTGTATATATTTTATAGACTTAGATTTTGTTAACTCTCTGTGCTTTTACAAATTATAACTTTAGTCACGTTATATCAGAAAAGTCTGACAAGCGATCTTACAATGAACATTGTTTCAACTTATGCAAAGAGAGTAGTTTAGCGTGGAAATCTTCATCTTCCATTTTAAAAATCACGCGAGTTAACGTAAATGGATGTCCTAAAACTGGGTCTCGCTCCCATGTACATTTATATAATTAAATACAAAAAACTTCAAGAAGCTCTTTTCACACACCACACAAAGTCCGTAGATGTCAAGCTACACGTTAGTGAAACAATGTAGAGACACACGCATCGTGGTCAGAACGAGAGTTAATCGAGTTCCTGCTTACACTCGTTGCTAACGAGTTCCGGTTTGAGGTTTCATATAGATAATAAGCTGATTAGGATATCCTTTATTAATATCGTAAATTTAAGTGCGTGTAGTCACGCCTTTGCGATCATCCGATCTTTGTATTAGGGGGCACAGCAGTGTCGCCGCCAAGCTGAGCAAGACACATTTCGTAACATCCTTTTCTCAAAGTATTTTGACTAACTTCGTTGCTGATAAAACTAGGACCAATTCGTTAACGAATTTCCCAGTTTTCACTATTACTTGGTTATCCCACGCTTGATACTCATTAGTTTTCTATTAAAAATTACTTATCAGCCTTATGGTTCCCTTAAGGTTACCAATTCATTGTCCTTATTAGTAAAAAAATAGCTCAAACAGCTTATGTTCTTTTGTTTAAAAACATGTTTATTAAAAAATACTAAAATTGCGATTACAAATAGGTATTGAGGGCAAGAAAGAATGACGAGCGAGATCTATTAAATATACAAAAAAAAAATTGGTCTAGCTATTTCAAAGAAATGAGGCTACATACACCATGACACGAGATTATTTTAATATTAGAATATACGAGTATCTTAATTTTCTTACGAACAAAGTAGTACATGTGTTTCTATAAATACTAGCTTAAACTGACTTTCTTTTACATCACATCTCTCAACTATTTACAGTCAAAAGAATTGATTGCGAGAGTTGGCTTGTTTTACAATTTGTTTTTGATTAGTTTGCTGTATTTATATCTAGATCGTATTCTCATGAACAAATCTGTACAAAGTAAAAAAGCTATTTCAAATTACTAAAGGAAATTGTACCATTTGTTATGACATGTTTGATCGGATGCAGATATTTATTGCAATTTAACGGCATACATTGATATTTCCTGCATTACTACATTAAATAGTCTGTATAACTGCACTACTAAAATTAATAATGAATTGAGTAATAAAACGTTTTATTTTAATATATATTATCTTATTTTATAAATTTGATTATAAGCTCTCGGTACCAATATTAATAATTTAAAATATATGTTCGACCGCCTTACTATTTGTCATCAGAAGCCCATTATATAACAGACTTTAGACAAAAATCGAAGCAGTGCCTGAGACTTGAGACCCAGCTGAAGGTCCATAAAGTATTTATTCAGTAATTACTACACCAGCCTTTAACGTAATTATAACTTAAATATAAGTGACTTACTATCGTCATAGTGTAATCCAATAAAAAATTACGAATAGCTCAAATATAATCATAGTTCCTATTCAAGAGAATTTATAAAAATCGTATAATTCCCAATCAATAAAAGTGTTGTAGTCAATAAATTCAATCGACGCTTGATGATTTATTTTATAGCCTGGTATCTATTGTTTCTAGTAAAGCTGTAGCGTTTTCAAAGTCTTAATTAAACTGTTTTATAGCAGTAATTCTCACATACGACTATAATAAAACTGTCGCACGAAGAGAAGACGTTTTGTTCATCTATCCAATACGATAGTTGATAATAAATACTGATGACTTCACTTCTTTTTATATACTATAGAGGAGCAATGTTTTTTGTTTTAGTAAAGTAAGTAAAAACATACATCTATCTAGACAGATAGCTGAGTAGTGCTAGGCTTTGACACCCAGAGAAAGATGATCTAAACATATCTAATGTTCCCTAAATTATACTTCATTACGACAATTCGATATTTACACTTCAAAATTACTAGTCAAACTGCCGTGGAGGTTGTAATGTAAGAGGAAGGTTGTAACAGGCTCTACATATTTTTAATTTTATGGTGATATTTTTTATATTTCAATTCGTTCTATCAAAAATGTTACCCCAGTTTTAAAAAAATGTTGGTAAAATGCATGTTGTTCAACTTTCTTGGTACGGAATGTTACTCTTTGTTATATTTTGTTTATTTATGTTGTTAGCGGTAATGATGATATGAACCACATTATGATAATAATATAACTACGTTATAAGTAGGTATAACATAATCCTAACTTATATAATACTAGTCGTCCCGCCCCGGCTTCGCACGGGTCCAATTTCCCACGTATAATCCTTATATTATAAAAAAAACATTTAATTATCAATATATTGTTGGAAACTACCAATATTTAAGCACT
>JAOPUB010033753.1:0-16923 GCA_027564055.1 Neptis clinioides
GAGGAACAAACATCCATACATCCATACATCCATACATCCATACATACAAACTTTCACATTTATAATATTAGTATGATGGGACCGGACTTCGTCTGTGTCGCATAAGAAAGAAAGAGACAGAGAGAGTCATGTCATTATCGCTGAGGTAACTCACGCAACGGAATCCGACCTTTTAATATATTGTCGCCCTTTTTACAACATTTTTCATTAATAATCTATTCCTATGGGCCGTAACGTGATCGCATTTAGTCTTTAATCTTCCTAGATTAACGGTCTATTCAATAATTAAATTTTTTTTTCATGACACAAATAATATAAGCTGTGAGTTCCGTAAAAATAATAAGAGATGGCGCCACTTGTATCTTCAAGCAAGTAACTTGTTTAATATTCATTCTTCAACTAGCCGACCTGCCCTCGCTTCGCTGAGGAGTAATAATAATAATATACACTTTATTGTGCAATTTAAAAGTAAAATACATTAGTTGAGAAAACATTTAAAATACATATTTGCATAAAGGCAACCTATAGGTATAGGAGATGGTGCAGAAAAATGGGAAGGGATGACACAGCTCTTAGTGATGCCTTTAAATAGGTCCATACAAAATAAAATTGAAAATATACTGTTATATTATTCATTCATACTAAATTTGAACCCCTACTTACTTAAATTTGGATCATACATAGCTAAATTAAGTTAAGTTCCGCGAATATACCCTCAACGAAGCGAAGAAGGGTCTAGTTGCCAATATAATAACTTCATAATCCATTAAGGTAAACTCTCATTATACCCCTTTATTCTAAACCCCTACCCTTTCAAAATTATAATACCAATAATTAAAGCTGACTACAATAGATTTTGGCGAAATCGATTTCCGAAGCTCTTTGTTAATGAAACAACATAAATAATTTACAGCTCATTGAATTTTAAATCCCATCGAGAATTATTTATATACTGACCTGATATTTTGTCGCCGATATGCTCTCGCTACGCTGAGTCGGTGTCGCCAGAGCTCAACCGTGTACAACCGCAAAAAGAAAACAACAGTATATCAACATCTTTCTACCGAGCAAATAAAAATATTCTCAAACTTCAAAAGTAACCTTCAGTCTCAAGTAAACTCGTGGGCTAAAAAGTAACCTAAATGGTTACAAAAGTAACCTTCTGGCAACATTACTAATGACAAACCAACATCAAACTATCGATAAAACAACGATAAACTATCAACAAACCAACGGCAAACCAACGACAAAACAACGAAAAATCAACTGCTATTTTGTTGCCACCATCGCTTCGCTGAGTAGTGTATAACTTTAAATTTTGTACACACAATTCACCAGTGTATATTATTCAAGTATGGATCTATAATTTTTTTATTCTTCATTGTTTCAGGCTTGTGACTCTTTCCTCGACGACATCGAAATAAGATCGTTTATGAGATCAGGAAGGAATTACGATCTTATCATACTAGATGGCGCCTATCCTGAATGTGCATTCGGTTTGGTCTACAAAATGAAGGTCCCCTTCATCTACATAAACACAGTCGCATTCTTCGCCGGACCAACTAGTAGATCAGGAAGTCCAGCTCCATACTCCATAATGCCGTTCTTCGCGAGATCTTTCACGGACAACATGGGATTTATTGATAGATCAGTGAATGCTTTCTGGCACGTTGGAGCTATGTTGGGTCACGGTATCAGTGTGACCATACTACAGCAAACGTTGAGAAGACATTTTGGTCAGCAGATGCCGCATGTGTATGATATTGCGAAGAATGTCAGCTTTATTCTCCAAAATGGGCATTATTCAGTGACCTATCCGAGACCGTTTTTGCCGAATGTAGCTGAAGTTGCGTGTATTCATTGTAAGGAGTCAAAACCATTAGATGCTGTAAGTAAATAAAGTTTTTTTTTTCAAAAACTCAAAAAATAATAGTAAAGTCGCATTACCCACAAACTTCCAAATATTAATTTGCTATCAATACAACAATGGATATTACATCAATATATGAATACATGTTTACATGAATACAGGACTGCATGAATACATGAATACATGAATACATGAATACATGAATGCATTAATACATGAATGCATGAATACATGAATACATGAATACATGAACACATGTATAATATCATTCAACATGAATACCAATTACATATATCAATTGGAGTGTCTTTTTGTAATGTTAAGATAACCGCTTTACCAAAACAGCGTTAAAAAAATGTCTGTCTGTCTGTCTGCATGTTTTTTCCGGCTTACCTTTGAAGTGGTTGGACCAATTGAATAGGACTTTAACTGGCAGATAGTTGATATTTTAGGGAGTAACTAAGGCTACTTTTTTTTAAATGTCGATTTCCGCGAAAACTTAATACACTTTAGTGAAGCGAGGGCGGGTCGGCTAGAAGTTAAGATTTAAGGTGTAATAAAAAATCTAATACCGACTTTCCGAATGAAATTTCAAAGATATTAGAATATTCCTTTGTCTTGGATCAAGAAAATAATTCTTCAATTAATATTCATAATTAAAATGTAGTTTTCTTTTAATTTCTTAAGTAATTAATGGACTCTTTTGAGAAAAGTTTGGTGATCTGTTTAGATTACAATTATAAATACAACAATCATACGATCATATACTTTCTATCGGTAAAATTATTTCCAAAATAGGTGCATTAGGCACAAAATGACGATGACTTATTCATTTCAAAAAATGGCAACACTGCATCACCTAAAACACGCGGGAATAGTGTAGCTTCATATCATTAAAGAAATTTTTAAATCAGTGCAGTAGAAACAAAATGGTAACGTCTTATTAATTTCAAAAAATGGCGACACAGCGTTGCCTTTGTTCCTCGGGAATAGTGTACCTTTGTATCTAAGAAAGAATCTTCAAGTTCGGATCAATAGGAACAAAATGGCTATATTGTATTAAAAAGTAATATATAAATATATATGGCAACACTATATCACCCCGTCACTCAGAAATAGTAGAGCTTTCTATCAGTGAAAGAATTTTCAAAATCGGTGTAGTAGGAACTGAACGGCGATATTGTAATTATTACTCGATATGGCAACACTAAATCGTGATAAACCATAGTATATGTCCTTCCCAGAGATCTAATCTATCTCTGTACCAAATTTCATCAAAATCGGTTAAGCGGTTTATCCGTGATTAAGTAAAAACTAAATTTTAATATTTTAATTATTTCTTAATATGGCAACACCATATCGTGATAAAACATAGCCTATGTCCTTTCTCGACCTCTAATCTATCTCTAAACCGAATTTCATCAAAATCGGTTCAGCGGTTAGAGCGTGATTGAGTAACAGACAGACAGACAGAGTTACTTTCACATTTATAATATTAGTATAGATTTTGTAATTAAATATCTGAAGGTCCGCTGTGAGCGTCCTATTTAAATATCCATAGATATGGATATTTAAATAGGACGAAAACAGGTTATAATTGTGTTTAGTATATACAGAGGCTCGATTCATGGAGGATTATATTGGTATTGTGTAGTGTAACATATAAAAGAATAGTTGAACTAGTGCGCGAGCCACGAGCGTATAAAACATTAACAATATGTTGCTTACGTTTATCTTCATTTAGTCTTAAAATAAGAATTCTTTTTTCTTTTTCAAGTCTCGAGACTGCGGATTTAGCTAGATTTAGACTGGTCTCAAGTTTTGTGACTTCTTGACATTTCTCTTCATACCGCGCTTGCCATCGTTCTGCTGCTTGTTGCGCCCTGTAATAAATGTCAGATGTAATTTTTTAGTTTTTAAGGCTCATATTGTATTGTAAAGTAGTTACGCGATCTTCACTATTTTGGATATAATATTATTTATTAGTTACCTCTTGCATTTATCCCATAAAGCAAGACTAGAAGTGGCATCACGACGTGCGCTTGCGAGCTGTGTCTGAAGGCTCACTACCTTGCTTTGTAGTGCGGCTGACTCAGCTGACGGCACTTTATGTCCATTGGTGGTTCTAAACAAAATACATTCCTAACTCATATCAGATTGAATCGGTATCTGAGTAAACGGTTAAATGCGAATTCAACTGCTAGAGACAGATCTAGATATAAACGACTGAATTTTATTTTATAAACTTTTGTAAAATACGGTAACGATAATATTATGTATGAGTTTCAATAGAAATACTGCATGAATATTTGAATAGATTTTTAAATCAGTTATAAAATAGTTCTATAATATTTCAGTAACACTTAGCGCTAACTTTATTGTAAAGCTCTTCTTAGTTAGCAGTTAAACTATATAATTCTTACAGTATTGAATCTTTCGTGATTATCAAAATGTATTTTATGTTTTGTAACAAGCTTTATAATGAATATAAAAATAAAATGTCTTGAATTAAATAAATAGAACTTTATTACCGAAGTTACCTTCCTACGGACTACCTGAGGAACTATGCAGTTGGATATCCAGCTTCCTTGGAGGGCGGAGCATTAAGGTCGTTGTGGATGGTGTTTGCTCTGAATCCACTACCGTTAACGCTGGAGTACCCCAAGGCTCAGTGCTATCGCCAACACTGTTTATTCTGCATATCAACGATATGTTGCAATCCAGCAACTTTCTCTTTACACTGGTCGTGCAAATATTCCTCGAACTGAGGTGGAGGAAAGAAGACAAAAACCTGGTGTCTGAAATCGAGACCTCCCTGGAGCAGGTCTCTGAATGGGGAAGACATAATCTTGTCCAATTCAACCCCATGAGGACCCAGGTATGCGTGTTTACTTAAAAAAAGACCCCATTTATCCTAGCGACCAAATTCCAAAACATTCCCCTGCACACTGACAATAGTATTGCAATCCTTGGAGTTAATATATCGAACGGGGTCAAATTTCGGGTTCATTTGGAGAGCAAAGTGAAACTAGCTTCAAAAAAACTGGGCGTACTATACAGGAGAAACAGTGCTACACGCCAGGACCTAACTTATCAATCTGCCCAGGTATGTGTAAAACCTTTCATTAAAGAAGAGTAAAGAAGAAACTGCTACAAGCACGGATAACGGAAAACGAAGGAAAAAAAATGTAGCCTTACTAAAATGTGATAAAATAGTAATGACCAACAGACAAATTCAGAGACAAAAGGAAGACAGAAGAATCAAGATCACCAAACTCGTTAGCTCATATGAAAGTAAATTAAAAAGAAATTTTGGTACTTGAAACCACCAAAGGAACTACAAGAGAATCAATGAAAGCCGCCAGATAATAACTGAAGGTCTTCAATGAGATGCTATTGATTGGCAACATTTTAAAGCAATGGGCAGAATTAGCCTGGCATTATATATTGAAGGCTTACCTTCAATATATAATTTTGTACCATGTTGTTGCTCTCTAGCTGAACTTAGTCCAAAGAAATCAAGACCAAGAGAGATCCAAACAATTCCATGGAAAGTCTCGTGTGCAAGACAGAACATGCGTCAACAAAATTCTTAATATGCTCATGCAAGAAATACTTCTAGAATTATATCATATAATAACTAAAGGTCTTTAATGAGATGCTTTTTACTGGCAACATCCCAAAGCCATGGGCATAGTCACACATTATACTTGTACCCAAAGTATTTTAAATTACAGATATCTTACATCAACAAGCAGGGCTTTAGAAAACCTCAATGCTATTGATTACATCATCTACATCATAACCCGTGGACTGCCACTGCTGAGTTTCGTTTCCTATTTAGTATGAGGAGGGTGTTGTTAGGCCATAGTCTCCACGCTGCCCCAATGCGGGCTGGCAGACTTCACACACTGTCAGAGGACAGTGCCGATTTCCTTAAGATGTTTTTTTTCACCGTTAAAACAAATGATATTTAGTTACAAAAAACACAAAAATCGGAAAAGTCATTCAGTCGGTACTTAGTATCGAACTCGAACCTCTCGTGTAAGTCGTCAAAGTCGTAATGACAGGCATTTACTCTATGAAACAGCTAATACAAAAAAGTAATATATACAATATATCCATTTACTTTGCTTTTGTATACTTCTTCAAAGTCTTCACAGTCCTAAATATGAGTTTGTATACAGAATTTGTATAAAATATATTGGAGTCTTAGGGAAGAGAAATAAAATTTTAATATTTGTTTTTAATTATAGGAAGCTCGAGCAGCTCAACCAGTTCAACCAGACCCACCAGCTCAACAAGCCACCCCACCGGATCAATCTGAAAAACCTGCTGTTATTAACTTAGTTCTGAGATTGAGGTTTGCTACAATAATATTTGTTCTTGATTAAAAATGTCAGTTGACCATTGGTCAGAAATCGATAAATTATAAATATTTCACTACAGGAACAACCGCAAAGAGCTGAATGATATCCGTTTCGAGTTCATAACCGGCAAGGATACCCCTGAGGGTATAGCCAATGAGCTTATTGGTGCAGGTCTCGTTGATCCTCAAGATTCTGTACCTATATCCATGAATTTGGCCAGGCTTCTTGCGGCTCAGTATTTGCCTCAATCTTTTACTACTGTTACATTCCACCTGGTAAGTTTATCATTATTTTATTTTACTAGCTGACCAGCGTGACTTCATAAAATTCTAAAGAGGTGGAACTTTCTTCGCACTCTGTCTTCTGAATCAAATTAGAGTTTTTCCTATTCCTTATCTTATGTTTGAATGTTTACATTTTTGCATATTTCGATGTATTGGAATTTGGATGCTAAGAATTTTAGAAGTTTGGATGTTTGGAGTTTTGGAAGTTCTGATGTTTACATTTTGCATGTTTGGATATATAGAAGTTTGGATGCTAGGAATTTTTGAATGTTTGTATTTTAGAAGTTTGGACGTTTGGAAGTTTAGACGTTAGATGTTTGGAAATTAAGAAGTTTAGATGTTGGTGGATGTTTAGAAGTTTGGAATTTTGGAAGTTTTGATGTTTACATTTTTCATGTTTGGATATATAGAAGTTAGGATGTTTGTATTTTTGCACGTTGCGATGCTAGGAATTTTCGAAATTTAGAATTTAAGATGTTTGAAAGTTTAAGAAGTATGGATATATGATATTGGGATTAACACAAATATTACGTTTTATTGTAGAAAATTCCGGGGAGAAAATAATATGTTTACTATTGTAAATGCTTGAATATCTATATTGTGTCTATGGCGCATTACTGTTGGTCTGCATATATAGATATTTTAATTGTATAGATAATATAAATTCATATTTTATTTCAGAATTCGGCCGGACCCAACGAACAATTTGACGATAAAAGCTTAGTAGGGTTCGCGCAGATTTCCATAGTAGATTTAAGTTAAATTAACCTCATATCCTATGTACTTGTATTTTTTTAATTAATGGTGCTAGCAAAAAATACCTATTACGAGAAACAGTCATTTTAAAATGTGTAAAGGTAGTTCATTGATTTATCAAAGATTAGGTTGTAGTTTTTTGCATGACTTATGTCCGTTATTTTCTTCCTTTTTCAAAAAGTCAACCCAGTTATAAATTGATACTGAGTCAAAGTCAAAGTCATGGTATGCTACATATGATATACTATCATACGTGATTGATACATTTAAGTTTAATGAGTAATAAACACGTATATTACGATATTCATGACGTTGATAATACCTACTGAAGTTTTTTACGACGACTCTCGTATACCAACGATTTAAAATTGGAGTGTCTCTTTGTAATACTAAAAAAAATCGCTTTTTACTAAGTATTTTTAAAGGTTTGTTACATCGTCTAAAATTAGAAGTAATGCCTACTATAGTAAAATATTTTTATTAAGTCATCTTAAAAGAAACTGAGTATTTTTTATTTAGTTTATTTATGTTTGTCTACCTCCAGTATACGTTTTAAAATGTCCGTCCCTCGTGTATTTTAGTTTGATTTCGGCGTCCATATCCGCAGGCCGTTGCGCCGAACCAAAGATAGTTGTAATCTCATCGGTAATGTATAGACTTGAAGCACTAAACTGTATAAATTGAACTTTAATTACATAATTTAAGTAACAGAAAACTATGTTATTTTCCTGCCCTAGATAGAAAATTTATATCTATAAATATAATTTAAGTGTCTGTTTGTTATTCCAAATTAATAACTTTTCACTAAATATGAAAGTATAAATGGTACTATAAACTAAATATAAAAAACAAACATGATTTGAAATTTTAGTATGTCTGTTTGTTTCTGCTAATTTCTAAAATGTCTGGACCGATTCTAACAAATTTCACTTACAGATAGCTAGCGTTATAAGGAGTAATTATTCTCCTTTTTATTAATTGGTTACAATTCAAACAAAATGCATGTCATCGAAGCAAGGGTGCGTTAGCCATATGACTATACAATTACTCTTACTCCAAATTCATAAATTAACTATATGATATAAGATGCCCTTACTTTTAAAAAAAACCCTTCAAAGAAAATAGAAATGTTTCTAAAGTACTGATAATACGATTTTTTTCTCTTTTTTCATGTCAATTAATTATATTCTAAAATAAAGCATTGAACAATATTTTTTGATAAAGATTTGATAAATTTTTGATAGTAATCTGACTGAGTTTATCTTGTAAATAAAACTGATATTGTAAGAAAAGTTCAATTTTATTACTATTAGTGTATTTTCATATTTTTAACTCTTTAGCTTGAAGATCTTTTATCCATTTTGCTGGTCATTTGTTTGGATAAATGAAAGTCATTTCTGTATTTTAAATGTAATTTTAAAATGTTAGTTCTTCGTATTCCACTTAGCATTTAAGTATTATTCCCATTTAAATCTCATCGTGAATTTCTTAAAAGTATTTGGATGAATATATTGATAAAAATATACATATAATATACGTGTTTCTTCCATATATATGTGCCTTTTCTATTCCCAAACATCTGCCTTGAAAACATTCAATTAAATAATTTAAAAAATAGTTTCTTTGTCTTCTTTCTAATCTAATCTTTTAAAAAGTTAATCTTTTAAAAAATAAATCTTATCTTTTAAAAAGTATAAATTAATAGTTTTAATTTATACTTTTTAAAAGATTATTTTAGAAAGTATTAAATTTGAAGAACATTAATTTTATGTCATGTAGAAGTATTATAATATAGAATGTAATATATGTATCTTACTTTTTAATACATCAAAATACAAATACTAATGTTGTCAATAACTACACACTTATATATATATAATATATTATGTATTTATATTTTATACTGTGACATCACGTTCTACAATACAAAATTAACTGAAAAATTTGAAGTATTTATGTAATTTGAATCTTAGTTAATTTTCTTTTTTGGAGTTCGTCAAAATTACAGCAAAAATTAAACTGGATCATTTTAAAGGGAATGACTCCTTATGCAGTTAGCGGGTCAAAGGTGCAATAGCTTGTTATTCAATTGTCGTACAAAAATCAATTTGAATTATTTCCGGACGTTTCAATAGCTCTATTGAATATCATGCAATTGCACTTGACATTGCCTGATGTCAAAAAATACATTTACTGTAGGAAATATGCACATATTATTATACATACCTATTAAACAGAAAGGTATGTATAAAAAACAAAACACCAGTAATTTTGTGACGTCGTGTATAATAACAGTTCATAGTGTACTATCGTGGTTGTAACCGAACCGAATTTGGCCAACATTTTCAGTTTGGATTTAAACCAAACCGACCACATCGAATCGGTTTCGACATTATGTTTAAAGCGTTCAACTAAAACATCAATATTTTGTATTTTAAGATAAACATAAATACAAATACCATTGTTGCTAATACTTACACACTTGTTTTTAATGTATTGTGTACTGTGATGTGACGTCACATGTTAATTAATTTATTTGAATTATATGCATATTTCTTATTATATATTTTATAGTTATAATATTAAACTTGGATCCCCATAAATCATTAAGATTACTGTGATTCATTATGGCCTAAAATGTACACATATAGTGTTACCGTGAAATAATTACTGTTAGTGTACCTCGTTTTGTCGGGCTAAAACTTGTTTTCTGAATGTTTAGTTAATTTCTAAACTAGCAGTTATTATTTTTTAGTGACACTATTAATTAAATCAGTTTATTTGTTTGAAAATTATTCGAGGTTACAAAGAACTATAATGTAGTTTTGTTAAACTTTCCAAAAAGTTATTATAAGTAATCTTATTAATTTTATTACAACTTAATTTTACCTCACATAATGTCTTTCCGTCTTCCTTTAATACGGTTTTATTAGTTACAGATATTAATATATAATCCTGAGGCCTTATATACTATATGCCTTTATATATGTCTAAATAGAATGCAGACACATTAAAAATAACAAACACTGAGTATTTGTATGAATTTTCTAAACAATTCCTGCTTGAATTTTCTGAAAAAGTCTATTTTTATTTAGGGTTGTTATTAGAACTCAGAAACTGTAAAACCGAATCCGATATCCGAAATAAAATATTTATTAATTTAAATTTAATTTATAACTCAAACAAATTTTGAAGTTCCAATTCCTTGTAAATCTAAAATTCGATACTATGATAATATAATACTACTATAAATAATATTTATATCGGTTTCGGAACTATTAATTACGATATTAAATCTTTAAGGAATCGTTAAATTAAAATATTAACCATGTCAATCAATTTTGATAAAAAAAATCGTTTGTATTGAAAAATATTTCGGATTCGTTTACAGTTAAGATTAGACTTTTTCGGATATTATTAATGAACTTCCTTTAATTTCCCTAAACTTTATGTAGAATACTTTTGATGTTAGTAATATTAATGGCGTGTACTTATGAAGTAATTTAGATGCGTTGCCTCGCTTATTATGTAAATATAATTATAACTCGATCGAATACGTTTCGTTTTTCTAAAAATGATTTAAAATTCATTCGACAAGTCGTGTTTTTCTGTAACAAAACTATTATTACGAAAATGTCGTCTAAAATAGTGTTTAACACGGCGTGACGTCATTGTTTTCGTGTATAGTAACGTCAATATTGACTTATCTTTTACTGTAATATTTTTTCTGTAGAATAATTATAAAAAAATGTCAACCACTGTTTATAGTATTGTGTATGTCATCTTCTTTTTTTTTACATAATTAAAAAAATTTGCCATATATAAAATAAATAAAAAAGTGATTTTGGACTATTTGAATTGACAAAGTTTACTTTGCCGTCAGGAAACTGTTGTCCCCATAAATTGACTTTGGCCGCAGTCTGTGTATGTAACTTTTGTACCGACAATGTTCAATATGACCTACGATCAGAATAACATGTAATCATAACGAAAATTTCTCATTTCTTTCAGTCTTATGAATCAACTTTTAGTAACTCACGGACACTCTAGAACTTCGTACACATTTAATGAAGAAGTTATTATATTTTTTTTAAAACAGACTATACATTTATTCGCTAATAGACACACCGAAGAAGAATGATTTTTGCCGGTGCATGCCATGAGTATTATAACAGCTTTCATATCATGATGATGATGATATCTTAGATTTAGATGGAGTCTGGCTTAGAAGAAATAATAATTAGAACCTCTTAAAATGAGTGTAGAATCCTGAGGTGTTAGTTACTGATAATCGAATCATAACTTGAAAAAGAAATTAGTTATTTTCGTACTAACCCGTTCGTAGGGCAATTAGGAGGGTAGTCAATTCAACCAATCTGAATCCAAAATCTATGGATTATCAGCTTAATGTAGATTTTTAATTTAAAAAATTAGTTATGGAATTTTATTTATAAATGTAATAAAAATCTAAAATGATTTTATTAATGGATTAAAACTTGCCATTGATTAATAAATAAAATACGTTATTTCATGTAATGGCGACACCATTTATAAAAGTCATAAATGTATCGAGTTATAATTATTTAAACCTTTGATTATAAGTTTTCTCAACTATTTGTTGTATGTCATGGTGTGTTCCTCATAGTTATTTTAAGCGTTTAGTTTATGCAGAGCAAAATATATAATTCATTATAGACGTAAGGATAAATCGGAGTGTGATGGGTAATGTTTGTATACGAATCTGTAAACCCGAAAGATAATAAATATATGAATGTAAACTTGTTTTATTTTAATCAATTATGTTTTATTTTTAAAAGGTACCCTCATTGAGTTAATACGTTGACCACCTGTCTGTCAAGACCAAGTCAAACATTATTATATAGGAGCCACCACAAAAGTTTTCACCTGAGAATAAATAGTGGGGAAAAATTATGAGTGTACTGCGTGATTATTGGTAGTTTTATCTATGACATGATAAACAAACATATTTACGTGACGGTAGTTATACCATTTTACCTGACGGTAGCTATACCTATTTTTGTGACGGTAGCTATACATTGTGTTAAATACTGTAATCCCCCTATAACGCGTTTACGTATTACGTGAATTCAATCTCTCGTATAACACGGGCATTCCCCCATGTAACGCGGGGATTTCCCACACTAATTTGAAATTTATAATGATTTGTGCAGTTCATAATAACTTCGCGTAAAATACCAAACAAAGAATCATTAAATAGTTAAATTTAAACTACTATATATGAAAAGATGTGTGTTATAAGCAAAGAAAATAACAAAAAAATAAAGTGATAAAACTTTTGAACAGTCTCAACATTTCATATTGTTCTGACAGTTATTAAACAAGTAATAAAAGTGTTAATTTATTTGTAATCAACTGTTTTTTTTTAGTTCATATGCATTAGTTTTTTTTACTACATACTTTATAAAAATTCGGAGTTCCTGGAGGATATAATAAATGATGTTTATTTTTTGTTAGCACCTGGATATTTTATTAACAACAATAGGAATTTACTGCTATCCTCCGGCAACTTTTTTATATCGAAAACGACGAACGCAAAGCCGCGAGCGGAACCTAGTAGAATATATAATAATGTACACAGAAAATATCATGTATTATAACACGAATAGAAGCCAAAATAATTTTTTTCACAATTTTTGTCTGTCTATAGTTTTGTACGCGCGTGATGCTAAGACAGGCTAGGCATACAGGTACTTAATAGGCTAATTTAGACAATAGGATACTTTTATTCCTGAAAAAAGTACAATTTCAATGGGATAGAAGGGTTTTATTCATAGGCCTTGATGCATCAGAACGAAATGTTGTAGGTACACATATTCTATGGAAGGACTTACAAGTTTTAATTTATTTGTCTGCGTGTTTATTTACTTGGTCACACATCTCTGAAACGACCACATAGATTTTAATGACATAGTCATTCGTTTTAATTAGAAAGCCACTATAATAATCATTCACGAAGTCATGCAGATCGGCTAATATGTTAGTACACTTATCACACAAAAACTACATTAAACCTAAGCTTACTTTCATTTAAATTATCAAAAATATCTTAGCCCAACGAATTGGGGAACAGAATAGTTTAAAATTACACACAATGTTTTGGGGAAATTGTCTAATTAGATATTACCCAAGTACATATTCTTACTAAACTAAAATTATCTCGTTAGCGTCATACGTGTTCGTGAAGGTCGATAAAATCGGAAGTTGATTTTGCTCTGGCCTGTAAAAGATTTATAACAGAACCTCGTGCCCAATTCTTTGCAGCAGATGTTCTAATAAAACCCAGTTAAAACCCAAGGTCGTAAGAAAATTATATAATTATACATCGAAGATTCTGGAACAAACAAACTTTATTGCTGACTGATTTAACCGATAAATTCTTAAAGAAATTGTCATTTTTTAAACTTGCCGACGCGCACTCGCTTCTTCGAGGTGTATTCAAATCATTCACTCTACAAGCGCGGTCTCAGCCTGAAATTATTTTGAGGGAGGTCACTAAAAATTTTGGAGGTTGAGGTCACGAGAGAGGCAGTAGGAAGAAACTCAGGAAATGGCAATAGCACCTGTCACTTTTCTTTTTAACAAACCTTGTATTGATAAGCACTAACAGGACAAAAAATGTAGATTACATCATAATCAGATTATAAATAATACTAAACATACTAAGATTTAAAAACATTCGTCATATCAATGCAACTTAAGCTTATCTGTCTGGTTGTCTGAACGTTCGGATTTCGGAGCTATTTTGCTCATAGAATGGAAGAAGAGGAAATTCTAAAATATTTGTCCTAGACTGAATTTAGATTAGACTAAAAAGTTGGAATGTTGTGTTTTGCCCCTTACTTTGATTGATACATGATGTTCACACGATATCAACACAATTTTTTTAAATTTTTGTCTGGTTGTCTCTTTGTTCCGACTAATCTCTGGAACGTCTGAACCGATCTGAACGAAATAGTTTACCCTCAAATTATTTAAATCAAAATAAAAATGTCAACATTAATGTCCATTGATCCCGTTGCATAATTGTAACGGAATATGTATGTAACCAATGGTGTTACTTCCTACAGGTTCATAGATTAAAACCAAGGTTGTGTAGTTTATTTATTAACTAGTCGACCCGTCCCGGCTTTGCACGGATGCAATATTATTGCTTCCACTTTTAATTTTCAATATGCTGTTTTAAAATAAAAAGATCCAGGCGCTTACAACAGCAAACATATTTTATCATGATCCCACAGAAACTTTGGATATTTCTGGGATAAAAATTGCATATACCTAATATGTCAATACAGTTTCAAAGTATCTGTGTGCCGAATTCCATTCAAATCCATGTAGCCGTTTTTGTTTCATTGAGTAACAAACATCTAAACACACACTTTTACATTTATAATAATAGTAAGATATAGACATAATAGAATATAGTTTGATATTAATTAGATCTTGGAAGATAACTCTGTAAAGAGTCATCCTGTTGACACAATATTTTTTACTATTCGACCCACCCCGGCTTCGCTCGGATGAAATTTACGTAAAGTACTTAGATTTGTCAAAAAACATTTAATTCCCAATATTATTATTGCCAAATAAAAGTATTAAGGCTTTTCCGATGATAAAAATAATTTTTCACTATCCCACAGGAACTTCTGGGATCAAAAGTATATGTTAATCGGGGTTATAAAATATCAATGTACCAAATTTCATTAAAATTCGTTCAGTCGTTTTCGTGTGATTGAGTAAACATCCAGATATGCAAACATACAAATTTGCAGGTGTATAATATTAGGGACGTTAGTTAATAAGATGCATCGTTTAGATTCTAAGGTGTTTATTTTTTTTTAAATAAAACTTAATGGAAGGGGAAAGGGGTATTTATCTGTGTAATGGTTAATGGATTTTTGTTTCGGATGTATGAAATAAAAAATTCCATTTACTTCTAGAAAAAAATACCCAGTGACGACCCATTAAAACATTGAATTTAGACGACAAAAACATTTCCTAGAATGATACGTCATCGTTAACTATATTTCAAGTGATAACAATTGTCAAGAAGTGCCTTCATTGTGAAATTCGATTATTATTCTTAAATTTTGCTGTTAAGGTCCATATTTCTATGGCTTGTGAGCTATTTGTGGGTCATCTGATTGGGAAGGTCTGAGGTCATTCCGAACGGTAAACAATTTGTCGCAAGGTCAAGAGTGGGAGATAAGCTGACCAATATTGCTCTTTCGTTTTTTGAGATTAATCTACAGCTGATGTAGTAATACTGGTGATAAACTTCCGTCAAAAAATGTATACAGAAGGGTAACGTAATTTTATTGTATATATTATTTTTTAGAGATTATTCAATTTACTACTTAAAAAATCTCAAAGTTTATCTATCAACGGTTCTTGGATGCGGTCTTCAAGATGAACCGAGGTGAATCGTTGGTTAGGTATGTACAGATAATATAATCTGTACTACAATTGACCTCTGGTAAAGAAAAGCCTTTATAATCCGAATAGCTCTATAATCTGAATTACTCTCGCCAGCAGCTCTCATAATATTGTTATACAATAGTACTATAATCCGAGATTTTTGGTTTCAAGTAATAAATTCTATTCATAACTGAATCCAAATCTCGAACAAAAGCTTTGAATAATTTTTATTAGGGTCATAATTTTATAAGACCATTAGAAAAGTAAGAAAAGCCCTTTTTCCTTGTCAATGTTGATATAAATATTATAATATATGGATATTAAATTTCACAAAATATATACTTAACTATCCGCCGACATGTCCTGGCCACATTCTTGTGAGCAAAGATTTTTTCCTTTCTATTTTTTAAGATAAATTTTTTTAGCTTTAGTTACTCCCTATAACGTCAGCTATCTTCCAGTGAATGTTCCTTTCGAATAGGTCGAGCCGTTCCAGACATTACCTTTTTTAGGTTTTGTCAGTTTGTTCCATATTGGCATATGTACGTGTATACATCCCGATTCACTAAGTAAAAAAAAAACTTTAAAAACAGACACTTCAATTTTATTTATATGTACTGATAAATTGTAACCATGAGAAGCCGGGGCGGGTCGAATAGTATATGATGTTTTTGAAACAATAAAATAAGTTGAAGCTCGTAAAAATATATCTTATTAGAAAATGCTAAATAATCACAATCACTCAGGAACTTCCTAAAATTAAGACATTTGATAAATATTAATTCAGTTATCTTAAGTGCCAATTAGCTCATAATTGTTATGTTTAGTGATAATAGTCATGTGATGTATTTTCGCTAACAACGCAATACAGTGTATCTAAAAATATGTTAAACATAGAAGAGCAAATAATTCACTAACTAATTCCGATTTGTTACAAGCAGGCACGTAATTGCCCTATTAGCTATTTTTCTGCCCAATATTTATTCTTTGACCATTTTCATAATTTTTTTACTCATTTATACTCATTTCACTATATTTTTATACTGAGTTTCAACTGCCAAACTAGATAAACGTCCATTTATATACATACATATACATACAACTGCTGATTTAAATCAAGGCCTATAGTATTACGATTGGCCCAAATTTATTTATGTATAAGCAATATCTTATAATAAAAGGGTTG
>JAOPUB010033754.1:0-10834 GCA_027564055.1 Neptis clinioides
TAAGTTTCCAAAGAGTTAAGTAAACATCACACCGCGGCGTTATCTAACTTTGATATTACAAACATATATTCCGTGTGTTCAGTATCAATAAAGTAGGGGAAAGTAAAACACTCTCAATATAACAATTTTATGGAATAATATGGATTATGGATATGTTATTTTCCAGTGTGCGTGAAAGGAGTCGGAGTAGAAAAAGTCCGCTTAGCTGGTCGCAAAAAGTTCGTCATCAATGGGAGAATTCTCCGAAACAACCTGATGCTAAAGGTAATCCCTTGAAAATAATATTTCAATTAAATTAGAATTTTTATCTGACTTTGTAAATGCTAATTTTCCAAAAATACTTATATGTTTACATTCATGTTAAAGAACCATTGCATTTACATAAAACACAAAACGTTATAATCGTAATTATAAAATATAAGACTTCTTTACGACATAAATATCTCCATAAAATGTTTTGAATCCTTTTGCATTACATTTGAATATATTATAGACTTATGTTGTTACGGTTATGTTTTTCTCTTACTTTTTACGAACTTTCTCTTAAAAGTTCGTTATTGATATTATCACTTATTTTTATTTATATAGGCAAAGTCAAAAATATATATTAGAAAAATGTAAAATAAACTGCGAGTATATTTACCTCGTAAAAAAATTATGAGTTATTAATATAGAAGTCATTTAAAGCGCCATCTATGTTGTAGACTTTTAACTATAAAGAGGATCTATATGAAATAGCATGTAGCGACGAGAGATGTCGCTGCTTACTTTGAACGGAAGCTTTTATTTATAAATTTTTATACACAAACAAATTAAATGACATTAACTTTTAAAATTTTTGATAATAAACGTTTACGTTTTTGATAATAAATTTAATTAAATAAAATATTAATTATTTCACAGAAAAGTCATGTGCGTACATGTTTAGCATCAATCTCAAGAAAAAAATGATAAATTAGTTTAATAATTTTATTTATATAATTTATAATCGAAAGTCTATAGTTATGTAAATCATAAATATGCAAGAGGTATTTAATTATAGCATATAATTCTAAATCTAAACAAATAAAATGAGTTAGCTTGTCCATGTCGGTTATGCAACAGTGCGTTTGGTTGATTGCGTGTTTGTGACAGCTGACAAGCACCATGTTCATATCCATGTAATTATCAGGTACTTCTGTTTGTAGGTTCTTTGTTATTAAATTTTATTTCTAGTTTTATTTAAGTAAAGATGTTGTAGGATTTATTTTATTGAACTTACAGTACTGTACGTTTCCGTCGTTTAAAATTAGCGATATTATATTATCATCAAAAGAGGTAAAAATATATTGACATACCATGACTCGATTCGAATTGGAGAAAATCCAGCACTTTGACTAGGGTCTACAAGGAATTCTAGAAATTTTGTAGATTGTAATTATATCTTCAAATTTAAATTAATCCATTGTATACAACAGTAATTTAGTTACTAGCAAAAATTAAAAAATAAATTGTTCTAAAATATTTTATCCTCTGTCAACATGAATTGTCGTGAAAGGAACATATCCGTATATAAATCGTTTGGACATATGAATGTTAATGTTTTCCTAAATTATTATAGTAGGTAGGGTTGAATTACATTGGAACTAAAATAAGTCGAAAATTCCCTTAAAAGATGAAACAAACAGAGAGGAAGACAGGATTGGCGTAGTTGTAATAATATGGCTAAAGGCTGATTTGACTTTGATAAATTTGAATAAGTCAGGCTAATGTTACTTTGCGAAATATTAACGTAAACTTCGTAATATAAATTATGTTGTAAATTAGTATAGCAAGTTCATGGAGTCATAGACCTAAGCACAAGACACGCGCCGCCGTGGGCGGTTGCTAATGTAGTTACCGGATTCCTGCGCCGACGCAGCCATTACTAAGATCTATGCCGAACATGTTCTAAGTGTGTCAATTTGACTATTTCTACTCTATGTAAGGGAATTTATTGGAGTTATGACACTTAAAATATGAATGGGACTATTGTTTTAAACTACGCTTACCCATTTGAAATATGGTTTTTCAAAAACATCCTCCTAGTCCAATACACTAATGTAGAAGACTAATTTACATTATCGCAATTTAAATGCAAAACGGATATTTTGTTATGATAGGCATACTTAAGAAATTGACTCATAAATCTATACATTATATAAAATCGTAGATAGCTAGTCAAATTCAAAACTAATATAACCTGTCTAACATAAAAAGAGTAAAATTACAATAAGTATTGATTTTGCAAATGGTGGGCGTGTAACAAAACGACTGATTACTACGATAGCGACTGACCCATAAAGATAACTTATTTTTATGTGGCCATTATCCCAACAATACTCTTACAAATTTTTCGCACACATAGTTTTTTGTATATTAACTTTTATTGCTCAGAAAAATTTTGAAATAAGTCTCTTAATGGATAATTCTTGTGAAGTTAGATGGCGCATTGTCTATTTCCTTTTATTAAATAAATAAAATATTGTTTATTAGCATTGTCAGCACCGTATACCCAAGGCCGACACGACATTCCTCAGAACAAAGGAGCAAAACAATCGTCGAATCCAAAACAAATATTTTCTCACGTAACATAACGTATACTCATCCTTGACCGTTTATTATATGGCTGTGCATTGCACTGTGCTAGCAGACCAATATTAGCTGAACTATCTGATATTGTCTACCTTTTGATATTGCATCTAATATCTAGATCAGACGTGAAATTGTCTTAATTTTAGTAAATTATTCTGAATCGTTTAGTTTTTTCGCTAATATCTTAAAAGACGTTACCAAAACACATTTAGAAACTAAATTTTTATAGTAAACTAATTACTTACAGTAATTTTGATATTAATTTCTCCTTTTTGACCTTTGATTTCAGAATTCATAGATTCTACTTATCCTTAGTATATTTTTAAACCACATATGTTCTTAAATATATTTTTTTCCTTTGAAAAGTAATAATGGTAAAGTACATATCGTAGCTTAAGTAGCTTCTAGAATGTCAGTTGAGGAAAGAGACGATGCTTCTAGAAATGCCAAAAGAGCTAGATAAATTACAAATTATTTATACTGCAAGCGAGTTATGGTTTATATAAAAAACGAGATCAATAATAATAGATCAATCATATAAAGTAAAAAAGACGAAAGATAAGATCTATAAATAGAGCTTCGCATTACGATTGAGCTAGGGGATCTTATAACGCTGGCGGTTCGATGACTACCTCACGCAACGACGTGTGTAATTCAACATGATTTGCCATTCGTTGCCCAAGCAAAGCGCGAGCTGTTTTATTACAACACTTATATCGAACATGCTCAAACGTAAGTGTTTGCTGTGTCTGATTGAAGTGCTTATCTTGAACCATCGTAAAAACTAATGGGTTTGAGCCAGTTGCCATTTTAACTTGAGTTTTATTATGAGCTATAGACCTCTGAACAGAAACATAGTTTTACTTGGTGGTAGGGAATCTGGTCAGTCGGAGAACACTGGCTTGCGACCACCAGTATGCGAACTTGGGTTGGGCCGCATGTGGCCCAGACTTACCCTTCCCCTTCCCATCCCGTTGATGTTATGGTTTTGGTGGATTCTAAGCTCGAACTCAGAATCAACCGAAACCGGAGCATTCTTCTCTTCATTCCCCTTCCTCCCTTCCATCAAGGTCCCCCTTATTTCCAATTTTTTAAAAATGTAGTAGAAAGTGCACTCAGCGAAGAAGCTGAATGATAAAAAAGTGTTTGTACATTTGTAAAACAATGTCAGTAAAAATATCTGAATTTCATATTAATGATCGACATTATTGTGGGAAATCTTAACAATAGAACGTTCAAGATTTCGTGTATGTGAAGAAACAATATATTTGATGAACTAATATAATATTGCTAGCGTTTTCATAAATCCAAAATTATTTCGAGGCTCCAATAATATGGTTTTTGACAATTATGTTTTGTTCATTTAATATATGTGAACGAGCCCGATATCTAAACGGTTGCAGTTTGACAGGCCAATTATTATTATATTGAGGGCAAAGACTGTAGGCCAGGCCTGATCTTGACCCCATGGGATTGATACTGCCACTTCTACTAAACGGTGTTCTACATTTAGATCGAATTTCTACTTCGTATATTAGGTACTGACTAGTCAGTTCTTATTTTTGAAATGAGTTAGTCTTAAGCCATCCAAGTAGGCTATAAATAGTTGTGTTAGGAGTGGGCTCACGACAGTACTCCTATCGCTAGGATTTGAACCAACAACCTTTTAATCATGAACCCAAAGCCCTACCAATTTTGTTAGCCACACTTTTAAATCATTTATTTTAATTTCAATTAAATGCTTGATTGATTTAAATGCAACAGGAAAATTTCATCAATTCTGCGGCCTTCGTTAAGCAACACGGCTAACCACAGACTGAAACATGACTCGAATGAAAGTGTTCCGAAAAGTTTTCTTGATTTGCGCATTTGGACTTCTCAAGAGTATTGTTTCAAGAACATTATCATGTTTTCTTTACTTCTCTTATTTAACTTTAATCTCAATATTATGGGATTTAAAATCTTCTCGTCATATATTAATAATATTTTCAGTTATATTGCATGTGTAATGTTTGATATTAGTAATAGTTATTGTAGTTATATAAGTATCAAATATTTGAGCTTAACTATCTACTTCTCCAAAGATTTGTTGATGTTCTGACGTTTTGGTGAATAGTAGAACACTTTGAAATCGAACGTGGGATCAATGATAATAGTGCTCCACTTGTGCTGTTATGTCATATGCATTTTTATCGTTATTGAGAAATACAAGTGCACTCAGTCTCTTAGTACATTAGAGATTATATAAGGCTTTTACTTCATTAACGTCAAACTACAGAAATAACACTGAATCCTGATTGCAAGTATAATCACCAGCTACGACCTTTTCACGTTTACTTTTCTCTCCTAACAAAACGAAAGCATTAATCTTAAATGGATTTGATCTTTAATGATGATTTATTCTGTCAATTCTGTAATAAAATTAAGTAACGATGTCATATTTAGTGATATTACTCATTAATTAATAACAATTAACACCAATCTCATATAATTATAAGAGGATCAGGCAACATTAATTATTTTTTAATATCCTACTTTCACTTTAAAATGTCGGAAGCATCCTCAGTTTTGTAATAGTGATTAAATATATAAAATGTTTTGCACATTTTACTTGTTGAGATTTGTTTGTTTAAAATCTCCAGACTTCTTTAAGCATAAAATTATAAATTATTAAACATTTGTGTCTTGACGATAAAGCAATTACTTTAGACATTTACTTCTTTCTAATATTATAAATTTGAAAATTTGTTTGGCTGTTTGTTACTCAATCACGCGAACGTTTGCACGGATTTCAATGAAATTTGGAACATAGATAGTTTATAACCTAGATCAACAGTAGCCTATACTACTTTTTATCCTGGAAATATATATATAAATTATGTTTAGTGTCGTGGGCGCCAAAATATTTTTATTGAGCAATAATATATTGATAATTAAATCTTTTTTTGATAAATCTCAGTATCATACATGGCTAGGGTTACTATAACTCAGGATTTTTCTTGAGATTTCAGACTTCTCGCCTTTTCTCAGGATTGCGGCAGGATTTTTTAATCTCGTGATATATCTCAGGATTTTCGATAAAACACAGTTTAAATATTATAGATCTCTTTAATTAAAAGTTAAACCAACTAAAAATAATAATCATCTTTTGGTAACAGTTGCAGTTAAAATCTATACTTATTTATGCAAGTAAAACAAACTGAAACTAATCTTCTTTTGGCTTTGAGTGCGATGTGCGTGTGAGCTAGACCCGCAGTGTATAAAACGATAATAATTAATACATTTTTGAGAGAAAATTCTCAAACTGTATAAAATCTCAGGACTTTTCCATGGAAATCAGACTTTTTCTCCAGTGTTTTGTTTTTTCATCTACGACAAAGCTCTTAAAATTTAGAATATAAAAAAAACCCTATATATGGCAAATTGCACCCGAGTGAAGCTGGGGCGGGTCGACTATATTTGTTTTCATATAACGTTCGTAGATACCTAAGTAGAAAGTATCAGTCATTTGTATCATTGTATATACAGAGGTTGTTCTGTCCACTGTCGAAATTTAAATTTATTACGATGTAGATTGCCCTAGATTGTCCCAGCTCAAGGAACCAGTTCACTAAAATGTAGAACTCGAATCTGTTTTTGGCTTATCGCATTGTAAGTCTGGTAACTGGTCAGTTAGATCTGATGAATTGTCTAGAGATTTCCGACTGTTTTGAGTCAGAAAATTACATAATTTTCCATTATATTGGTATTATTTTTTAAAATCTTAGAACTTATCGGCGTAACGAAATGATTAAGGAATAATTTTCTGCTTTATAAATTATTTAGATTTAAATTAATATTAATTTTATGTAGCGTAAACAAATTGATATGATAATGTCGTGTTTGCCTTTGTATAAATTATTATGAGATATTTTCAACTAACAGATATTAAGTAAATGTACAAGGTAATTTAAAGGGGTGCTGCTACATAAAAGGTTTCCAGGTGCGCCAGCCATTTACGAAGTTGTCCTGTCATATTAATTTTGTAATAAAACTGATTAACTGAATACAAATTTCTCTATAGTCGTTTCTTTATTTCTGACCATCAGGAATGTTTCTAATGAGTAAAATTAGCTAGCTAACTTACGTCCACCTAGGACTGTGAGCGGCATCTCTGAGCTTGAAGGAAAGTTGAATTTCTATTCCTAGCTAGACTAGGGAAAAACATTTGTCTAGCTGTTCTAGTAATAAACTCCTATCCTTTTCCTTTATCTTGACTTAATGTTTCATGACTTTGCTCCATATATAAATATTGGTATTACTATATATTTTATGGGCAGATGGGTAGATAGTCACTCGAGTTATACCTGACCTGCCAACTCATACCCTCAATAAATCTGCTTATAAGAATTTGTTTGTTTGTTTGAACGCGCTTATCTGATTCAAATTGAAAAATTATTTTTGTGTTGGATAGTCCATTAATCGAGGAAGGCTTTAAACTAATAACATCACGATATGACGCATAGGAGTGGAGCATCAGACGGATAAAGTCGCGCAGGTTGCCTAGTGGTAATATAAAATACAGATCGCACATTGGCTAAGAATAGAAAAAAATATTATAACTTGACCTAGACAACGTAAAAGATTTACACACAACAATTAAAGTCGGGAATCCGGTCTCAGGGAAAGGAATTCTACGAACAAAGCTATTCATAATAAAGTCGATAAGGATCGCTATAAAGTTAAAGTGACCAAATAAGATGACGATGACGTCGCCATTTGTCCATGCACTGCAAATATGAAACAAGTTTGAAGGGGTGCTACGTAAATGGCTGTTCAGGTGCGCCCACGCGACGCGGAGAGGGGGCACGAGTTAGCCCTGCGCCTGCGCATGTGACGCACGCGTCGTTCGCTCTAGTGAAAGTGAAAACTGTGGAATCGTGTGAATCTTGTTTAAAAATTTCAATTTTGTGTAAATAAGTGGAAACGTCAGTGTTGTTACAATCTTATAATTAACAATTATTTAAATTTGCAAAAATTATACCGGTTTATATAAATGTGTTACAATAGTAACTAAACCTAGTTATTAAGTTCTTCTAGATCTTATTGTCTCAGGAAAACTAAAGTAAAAACTCTTGGGTTATTAACTTAATATTAATACTTTTAAAATTTGTGGTACTTTTTTAGAATATCGTACCCCCTCGATATTTTGCAATAGGTTGTTAGGTCTTTTGTTTTTGATAACTTTTTCCACAGACTCTTATTTTGCAGTAGGTTGTTAGGTATTTTATATAGATGAAAAATCTCGAGGGGGCTCTAAAGTCCACACAACACTTAAGATTTTCTGAGGAATTTTCAAAAATTCATATCTCGAAAACTATGAATTTCCTGATATACATATCCGAATTTCAGAAATGCACTTAGAATAGTGGATATTATCGAAAAAAAATATTACAAAAATATCGAAGGGGTACGATATTCTAAAAAAGTTCCAAATTTGTTACATTTTGAGCACTCCCGTTTATATAAAACTACAGTATTTTATATTTGAAAAAGAAATACATCTTTATCATCCAATTTACCTTCGTCTTTACATTTCGTCACGCTCTGCTTCGGTCCATTAAGTTACAATGTTTGCTTGCTCCATAGTACTTATCTCTATATCTTTTTACTATAAGCCAAGGCTTGAACTAAAATTCAAAAGTCTAACATCAACCAACATAGATATTGTATAACAAAATTATACAAAAAACCAGTTGTTTAACACAAATACCGGTTAATAATCATGCAAATAAAATTAACAGTGAATACCTAATACTATTCATATATTCTTACTTCCTCATCAATTCTATGATGGTACTTACATTATTCTATTTTGAGGATAAAATTAAACTGGTAAAGTTAGTTTAAGTCATATATATACATACATACAAAATATTAATTTATACCATTGGAAGCTAAATTTGCTAAGAATTGAATCGCTACAGAAGTTGAGATATTTTGTAAATGCTTTAGTAAAGACAGCATAGCTTTAGTAGTTATTATATAAGTTAGAACTTAAATTGAATTGCAATCAGTCGTAATAATTAAATTTTGTATTGTTCCGTGTCTTAAAGTATTTCTAACTTTCACAATCTGAAAATAGATATACTTTAAGATTATATTGTAAACTAAATAAAATGGAATAAAAATAGCAGGCAAGTAAAAACCGCAGTTCCGGGTCGAATTTGCATTATACCATGCATGAATAATGAGCTCAAAAAGAAAATATATTTCCTTAAGTTAATTACGGAACTTAATACATCAGAAATTATAGTGACAAGTTAAATGCTAATATATGAATAACATAAACGTTTCGTATGGATTCAGACAATGGAATGTATCCGTTGCTTTGAGGTGTGGTGACGATATAACCGTCTCAGTTCTCGACCACATCTCCACCAAACCGGAACAATATTGCGTCACATTACTGCCTGGGTCAGTCCTCGGATATTATATATTAGAGGGATATATCAAGCGTAACAGACAGACGTCAGAAAGTCCGTATATTTTAAAGTCGATCGAACATTGATTCCTTGTTCAGAAGTTCTCAAAGCGGTCTAAACTTCTGAGGTTATTAATATTACATAAACTGTTGGTCGAAAGTATACAACTATTTTTTTTGGTAATTTAACTTTTGAGATGGGAACAAGAGTATGTAAACTTACTAACTATATGAACATTCAACCAAGTGTTTTTAAGCAATTTAATATCACTTGCCACAAAGGGAATGAAACCTACACTCGTGAGAGTTCCTCACCGCATGCCTTCTCTTCACTCCTAGGAGGAGGACCCGGCTCAGCAGTGGGCCAAGGAAAAATTAGAAAGGGAAATTTTTTGAAAAATGCATGATAGGACATTAGGAACTATGACGGGTAATTCGCAAGTTATCTAATAATTTAAAAGAACCGGAGATTAGATCAATGCCTCCATTATACATTTGAACGAATATCTTAAAAGTTAAGAATCGTAATCTAGCGTCGATCTTGCACTGTCTCATTAAATTGTATTCAAAGCACGGTAATTGGTTCGAAGCATCACAAACGATGCAGTTAATAGACAAAGCGGGTATTGTCTTCTAACATCTTCACTTAGAAAGTGCATCGCGTGTCAAACGTTAGATACAGGTCTGATATAAATAATTAAGTTTAAATAGATTGTTGGGATCATTGCACTACAAAACTAATAAGCAAAGTCTACTAGGTAAATTAAATTTAACAAAAGTCTTATTTAAGTCTAAGCTGAGAACACCACCCATTAGTGACGACATATTTCTAAGCATTTATTTAATCTTACTAATCTTACTATCTTACTAATATTATAAATGTGAAAGTTTGTATGTTTGGATGTTTATTATTATTATATTGTTTTTTTTATCCCGGAAAAAATAGAGTTCACGTGGGATAACAATCAAATATGTTTTCTTTCGTAAGTGCTTAAATATTGTTTTTTTGTAATAATATATTTATAATTAAATGTTTTTTTTATAATCTGAGGATTATATAAAATTGCACCCGGGCGCAGTCGGGACGGGTCGACTAGTATTAAATAAGTCTTTGATGTTCCTGTGTCCGTCACTAATAAAGCATATTTATTTTTTCTTTCTTTCAAGATGTAAGCCTCATATCATATTTTAGGTGACGGAATACACCGTTCCACAGAAAATAAAATATATATGTTCTATAATCAAATTAAAACATTTCTTAAATAAGCATTTTAATGAACCAGAAGTAGTAATCACTATTTTAAAACAAATATAGTTTTATATCCTTAAACAGGTGCTGTCAGTTGAATTGTAATTGTTATCAGATAAATATACATTAGGCCATTAGAACCGTTAACTATTCTAATAATGTATGTGACATGTGTACACACTCGTTAACATATTCTTATAAGTCTATAGATAAAACTATAGTTAACCAGTTAAATAAAGTTTCGAATATTGGTGTTGTAAATCGTTTACCAATTAGTTACCCTAAGTTTAAATGTTATGATGATTGAAACAAAGCAAAACCAAATACCGAAATAACAAGAGCTATTAATTTATCCCAGTACCGTATAGAAGCAATAGATTTAGCGAAACTGATTATGCGCTAGTCATTGTGTTGCAATGCAATGCTCTGATTACAAGGCATCACAACTGCGCCGGTACACTTACTAACTAAATTATTGGAATCGCCATAGGTATTTGAAAATACTATAT
>JAOPUB010033765.1:0-10830 GCA_027564055.1 Neptis clinioides
TTATAAATCATTCTGGGTAAAAACTGCTTTAAAATCGATCGAGTAGTTTTTATGATCTTAGCATACGTAGGGGCAGACGGAGGGGGAAGCGACTTTATTCCTTATTATGTAGTGATTCTTCATTAATTCATTATTGGTTGATTTGGCATTTTAATATATTCAATATTGAATTAAATTTGTAATAATAAAAACAATTGAAAACAGGGATTGAAAACAGGAAACCGTATTTTGTGCAGGAACCCGGGCAGTGCCTTGGACTTGTGATCAACTGTGTAGGTTTACGTGAGCGCTACCTTGCCACAAATGTGAAGACTCACCTCCACTGCCTGGTTTAACTATTTGTCTAACTGAAGGTTGTGTTAACACAGTAAATAAATGAGGAGGATGAACTCACCGCAACCTTGGTCGGAGAGGTCCACTATTATTACACTTTCACTAGCACCACTTCAAAAGATGACTCAAAGAGGATACTCATGAGACTAACCGATTACTGCCTTTGCTATCGAATATAAAAACACTAGATAAACATTCCTACCACTGGTGGGGGAGGAGTAAATCAACCAATTGGAAAATCGACCAATGAGAATGACTACCCGCGGCGACATATATAATATATACTGAATAAATAAAGTATCATTGCTCCTAGGTATAGGTGAACTATGAACTGTAGGTATATATTTGTCAAGCTACTTCTCACATAAATTTTATTCTCTAACATGATAAAGATACATCAACAAGTCAATCATTATTTATCTCCCCAATTTTCAGTCGCATCAATCTGTATACAATGCGACCCGTGTTTGCTCTGTGTAGTGTACACAGCAGTGCAGCACAATAACTGGAATATTAATCACACTGTTAGTCGTAGCCGAGCTACGTTGTTTGCATACATTTGTACTCATGCAAATTCTACATTTGACATCAACATAACAAGTCTTACAATTAAAATAAGCAATTGACATATATGAACGCTGGTTCTTACAAATACTATGAAAAAAATGTCCGGTGTAGACTCATCGACATTTTGGGGATAGGTATTAGCTTAGCTTCAGCTTTATAATATTTATAAAGCTAAAGAGTTATTTGTTTGTTTGATCGCGATAATCTCAGGAACTACAGGTATAAATTGAAAAATTATTTTTGTTTTGGATAGTCCATTCATCGAAGAAGGCTTTAGATTATAAACATCACGCTGCGAGCAATACGAGTAGAGAATCACGCGGATGAAGCCGCACGGGTCCGCTAGTATCACATAAATTTATTAAGCCGTTTTCGTGTCAGTAACAAACATCCAAATATGTAATCGATTGCGAATATGAGTTGGATTAAGATATAGCTTTAACCGAATATTTTGATATGGCCTATAATCTTTTCATAAGACATCAGTAACCATTAAGGTATACAGCCGCAGGGAAGGATTGTGATACGGTTGTGTGAGCTGTAGGCTGTAGTGCGGTTATGTCCTCATTAGCGAGGGATGTTGCCGTGAAAGCAATTGCATGTTCTCTTTGACAATCGCTAAGTAATCATTTTCTTAATATGGGTAAGATATAGATTAAATCGAATATTTTTCTAAGACCTTTGCTCTTTTATCGAGACTCATTTAGTGGCCATTTTTGCGTATAGCCGCAGTGAGGATTGATACAGTTGCGTGAGCTGTAGGCTGTAGTGTGTAGACTGTAGTGCGGTTATGCTCTCATTAGCGAGGGATGTTACCGTGGAATTAATTGCATGTTTTGTTTGTGACGCTCCTATAAGTGGTGTAACTTTTTGAATCCAATTTTCTTTTTTATATGGTTTTAAAGCTTTTAACAAACTGTGGTTTTTGGTATATTTATAATTCTTAAATATTTTTTTTTGTTATTTGACATCCAAGTTAAATGAAATAAAATCTATATCGTACAATTGTAAAATTCTGAGATGTTTTTCTATTATTATTATATAGAAATATAATAAAAGATACTGGATGTAATACTTAATTTCTTAATAATATATACTTAATATTATTATACTTAATTTCTTAATAATATAATACCTTCATATTACAAATGACATATTTTTGAAATAAGAATTTTTAACTTGATTTCTATGTATTTTAGCTATGTCAATGTAAACGTAACCTACTTTTAGCAGCAAGACAACCTGAAAAATAACTTTTTACCTTTTTTAATAAACGCCCGCGTTGAGTTTTCAAATACTTCCGCACAGGTGGTGTTCTTTCGAACTTTACATACGAGAACGTGAAAAGTTGCGAACTGCAGCCGCTCCTAACTCGTAACTTATAACATGTTTTAATAATTTGTAGAGTTTGATACTCTATTGGTTATTTTTGGACAATTTTTTATAGAACTGTAATAAAGTACAATAGTACTATAATTCGATCCGATCCGACGCTTATGGAGGCAGTAAGGCAGAAAGGATAGTTAGACCCCCTCTAGGGAAAGCAAAGAAGTCAAATCGTTAGAATTCGAATAAATTATCTCAGGCTACTAACTAATTGTGAAACTAAAAAAAATTGGCAAGGACAAATAGTGTAAGTTGTGCTACCTGATGATATCAAATTAATGGGGTATTCTTTGTCCAAATCTGTAAGAGTTACCAACAATTAAACATATCTTACAAAAATACCAAATAGCCGGTTAATCCAGAGGATTTTCCTCGAAATAAACCTTAACCCAATACGAATATTATAACAAAGAAATCGCCAAATCGTACATAAGTTTTGCAGCGATTTATTTTTATATTAATAAATTCGTATTCCAATACAATTTTTATTAAAGTAACTACCTTATAAATTATAGAAAAAAAGGAACTTACTTTATTTGTACACTTACCACACCAAACTATATGTATGATGACTAAAAAAATAATTTTAACAATCCTTATAAAAATTAGTCGTCAACGTAAAATGAAATCAGTACAATAAAATCCCACCAAAAAATAAATGAAAAAAGGAGAGTCAAGTTCAATACATAAAGTATGCTTGGCTGTGGGCTTCCCCGTATTAAGAATGGAGATCTAAATGAATGCCAATTTCTATGCAAAATCCCAATATGTATTTATCAAAACAAAGTAATATAATAAAAATAAATCTTAAAGTAGGTTAGATTTGACCTGTTTTTATCAGAATAAATATATGTATGTAAAATAACTTTATAAAATTACTGATATAATGAGCTAGCTTCATGCGATTTGGGTTTCTGTCCTTATTTGAACACATGTAGTTTTATGTGTTTACGTTAAGGAGGTTTTGAGTTACAAAAGAGTCAAAAGTGGCTCCAAGTGGTTCGTGTAATAACACTTGGCGCTAGTTAGACAGTTCCTTTGCTTGAACTTGGCTTGACACGCTGCTGCGTGTCTAGGTATTTTTAATAAAAAATTGAACAGTAAAAAATAAACACACTAAAATAATTTAGAAATCGGTGCCGGTTTTTGTTAAAAATATTTTATATCATGCTTTTTAGTGATCACGATAAATGTAAAACATATTTACGTATTAAATTATTGTGTTTATAATTTAAAGTGACACATATTTTTTCGAATAAATAAATTGTTCTCAAACCTAATGGTGGTAAGGCAATTTTGCGGCCGACTATACATACACATAGAATTTGTTTAAGAACGTTTAAGTACAACAAGCTTAAACGATCAAGACAGGATAAAAGCTGTTCAGATAATATAAGAGCCATAAATCCATGGATTTTTATTAAACAATAAAATATAATATTGCTTTTAAATATTCCTTTTCATAGCAGTGGTAGGCAATTCAATCCTTAGGATAAAACAACTCGTGTATAAAGTTAACTCACAAAGGACTGCTGCACTTTGAAATAAAATATTGTTTATAGAAACAAAGAAATGTACAATTTATACGAGTACGTTGCTTCTTAACACATTTCACTCGAGCTTTGAAAGCAGAGCGCGGAAGCGTAAATACAATTGGAAAACCAGCTATTTTCTCACCTTTTTGCAAATGTTACAAGAAAGAAGTTTGAGTTTGAAACATTATAACTACAGAAGAAATCTCGAAAACTAAATTTTGATAAGATTTTGAGTCAATTTATGAAGGCAATTAATTTTTGAACTGTTTCTTTAATATTTCTGAGGTTTTTTTATTGTCTATACTAATATATCAAAAGCGATTCGACCATACTTGGCGTTTAGCTTAGCCCTCAGTTCGTTTACAGCTTCTGTGGTGGTGGTTATGACAGTATCCTTTTCCAAACAGAAATTTTCTGTTATCCAAGTAGTTTTTCCGCTTCCTGGAACGCCATTTATCCATTTAATGTTTGGCATTTCCCATGACTCCAGGTTTTCATTATTCTCTCCAGCTATTGTTTGAGCCCTTGCTAGAATTTTCTCACTCAACAAAATCCTAGTACACCTTGCGATAACTACGATGGGATCCTCAGGTGGTGTTTTGAATATTTCTCTACCAGTTAGCTCGCTTGCACGTTCATCTTTTTCTACAAGACCTCTAGTGTTGCTATACGCAGCCACCCCGGCTTCGCACGTGTGCAATTTCACACGTATAATATATTGCTATTGATAATTAGGATGCTGACAACACTAATTTGAGTGAACATTGGTAGCATTGATTTGAGAAGAGTTCTAATTGGTGCAAAGTGTCGTCTGATAATCGGTGTGCCAACATAGAGATAAAAACTACGCCGTCATATCCAAAATCATTATTATTCCATTACAAGTACTTTAGCAGTAACGCTGAAACTCTTAATGTATTAGTATAACCAATACGATTAATAGTATAGTAGCCTAGCCTTCATAATGTCTAATATAATGACTACTATATGGCGGAGGATAAATTAAAATGAAATAGTTACAATGTAGATACTACGCGATTAAGTAAAGCTAACGTTAGATTAGATAGAGAACCTGGACAGTGAAGGTGATTGTTATAAAAGGCCTTCTAAACCTACACGCTTGGTCGCAAGTCCAAGGCACTGCTGGGTTCCTTTCAGAATATTAAGAGATCGTAACATCTAGTTATATCCTGGCCGTATCACGCCCGTAGCTCTTTATCTTTTCTTTATTTTTACTTTATACTCTAAAATATATAAAAATTGGCATTCTATAAACATTTCATCATTACCCCCTGGACCTATTAATTTGGGAGGATAAAAGTAGCCAATATGTTAATCCAGGTTATAAATTATCTGTGTGCCAAATGCCATTGAAATCTAACAAACCTAGTAAGGGGTAAATGTATTTGGTAGGCAATAAAACAGGATAAGTTACGAGTATGCACTGGCTCAACTATTTCGCAATCAAATTGATTTATTACTATATCTCCTATTGGTTGGTAGAATTTTCTTTACAGATATAGCCCCCGGCACGTAAGTATAGGTTTAACCTTGAATGTCCAGACGTCACAATCAAGGCATTGTATCTGCTATTTGTCAAAATAGTATACGTTATAGATGGAAATACCAAAAGAGTCCCACAGTACACTCACAATGCTCAATTTTCTCACACTATTCACATTAAAATAAACATCCTAATCAACCGAAAGAAACCGGATTAATGGTATTTCAAATAATTTCAATTCTAATAAAATTCTATGACTACCCTCCTAATTAAACAAAGAATTCCAACAATACTTGTAACTGTAAACATGAATCAATCACGGAAGCAGAAACAGTGAGGGTAACGGGTGTAAATATTTGCATCGCCACTGAACTTCAGACCTGATATCTGAAGGTCAAAGATACGCTATCAAGGGCTCCGGCTGTCTGGGTTCACGGTGACTAAACCACTGATATATTGTTTACCAGCCCTCGCCTCATTCAGGTACCTTACAATTTGAATACCATAAGGATGAAGCGGGCGTGACGTCACTACAAAATACTTGGAGGTTGGTTTGCGAAGTACATATAGATTTTTGAATTAAATTTAAATTTTCCGCATACAGTACTCTTCGTCAAAATTACTAATAAATCTCAATTCGAAATCTTTAGTTTATTGATTGAAAATAGATTCTAAATTCAAATATGTCTGGCGTAAAATTCAAATTTGGAATATATTTTCAATTTGTATTCAGGATTTTGATCAAGATTTATAATTATTTAAGTCCGTAAGAGATAGCAAATTACGGAATTGTAAGAATAAAAAAAAAATCAATCCTAGATGGCACAGTCCCCACGTATGTGTCGCAAATCAGTCATCTGAGCGAAAAAAACAATCTGTACATTTCATTTTCAATCTGTTAACAATTTTTAGTCTGTTAACACTTGTCATTTTGTTTTGCGATTTTACATTTGAACTTTGAAATTTGAAGTATGTATATTTGTGAAGAAACAGATATTTATATAAAACCTACAACAACATAACTGGGACAAATTCGCGCAATGAAGAAAAGTTATATGTGCCTTTACAAAGAATACAACTATATCAAAAAAAATTCATAATGCAAAATTTACCATTGACGCAATTTAAAAAAACAATAAGATTTATCTGCCAGATAAAGTTGACATATGAATTCATCTATGAAGCATTTATGTAATTTGCAATTCTTCTTTTTAACCACTGACTTATTGATATCTAATGTATTGTTTATTTTAAAAAATATTATGTTTAAGAAATTATGTATTGACCTGAAAAGATTATTTACCGAATTATGATTATGGCACCAGAATAATTTGACTATTAAAAATGAAGTACAATTAAATTGATAATATATCAAAAATAACCTTGATTTGTGTTGCCATGGTTATAGCAATCGCCACATAACTTTACGTTTAAGAAAAAATAGTGGTGGAACATTGCGCATTCTGAGCGCACTGTCCGACTGCATTGGTTATTACATCCGTGACGTTTACTATTTTGACAAATAGCAGACGCGCGGAAACTGAAACTTCGCGTTACAACCAATCGTATGTGACGCATTGCTAAAGAGCCCCCGCGCCCTTCTAAAGAGGCCCTAAATATGACTTATGCGCAATCAAGGTCATCACCATCAAGGAACCAACCATCTCAAATTAATTACCTTTCAAACAAGTAAATCTTCATCAGTATCTATTATCTTGAGCGTAACGATGCCACAGACATACACACATCAAACTTATAACACACCGTCCATATAGCGTCGAGCGTTAATTAGTAATTAGACCGTAAAACAAGCAGTGGAAGGTATTTTTATAATTATTGAAATGAATACGGAAGTCAATATGGTCATATATATTATGCAAATGAATACAGTTATTTTTATTGACTAAAGAGGGTATTGCTCTCGCGTAATTTAAATACGCTCTCGAAAAATGACTCAAGTGTTTCTGACAAGTCTGTATTACTCATACAATTAAGATCTAGTCAAATACTTCATCATCACAAACCTTTGATGGTTCACTGCTGAGACGGGTCTCCTTAACAGAATGAGGTGGAGAGGTTAGTCCATAGTCCACCATGCTAGCCCAGTGCGGGTTGGCAGACTTCACACACCTTTTAGAACTTTAGGAAACTCTCCTGCGTGCAGGTTTCCTCACGACGTTTTCTTTCACCGTTATAGCAAGTGATATTTAATTGCTTAAAACACACGTAACTCAGAAAAGTCGTCGATGTGTGTCCGAGTGTGGGATCGAACTCTGACCTTCCGAGTAAGACATCAAGTCTTAACCACTGGGCTATCACTGCTGTTTCATGTACAGACATTCAATAGGTTAATAATATGTATCTAAGATAAGTCATATAGCGAACCGTCACACTACCCGGACTTTCTGTGGCTCTTTGCAGTTTGAGGAATCGTAAACAAAACCAAGAAACATAGGCAGTTAATCATTATTGCATAGATTTTATCGATGCATCTATTATAGTTCGCCTTTTGCTGGATCTGTGACGCATTCGATTTTGATGCAGCTAAGTACATACAATGATTCATAGATTTGCAATAAGAGCATGAAACTGTATCCCTAGCTTCACTTTAGCGGTAAGTAAACATACTCGTGCATGTCGTTTGCTTTAAATAAAGAGAAAATCGTAATGTCTACCATATTATTAACAACAATCATGTACTAGCCGACCCGCTGACTAAGTTAACGCTGATTACAGTTGTATTATTCACTTTTTTTATTTGTTGTTACACATTTTTAATTATAATGTATAAACAAAATAAGTTTCACTTGTAGGGAACTCAATACTGAAGCTATTAGCTAAATGAGCCGCACGCCAACGCGTTTAGAGCAGACACTTGCAAAGAAATATTAAACATTTGTACAAAAAAATACTGTGAAATTTTCACAGTATTTTTTTCACTATACTATATTAATAAAATATATATACTAAAATATATAATAAATTATATATACTTATAACTAATAAAACTTAAACGAAAACAAAAAGAAAAACCGCCAAAAGAAAATTATAATATTAATAACTAACATAACGAAAAGATTGAAAGAAGAACTTGTACTTAATTACTTTTAAATTTTTTGAGATTGCTAAATATATAATAAACAAAATTGACGAAGGCGCATTCAAATTTCTGAAACATCTTCCATGTGAAGATATTCGGATATCTTACATTTTTATTAATATGTATAAATCACAAAATAAAATAATTCTAGACTAGTTTAAGGAAATTTAAATTTAACTGTGCATACTGTTTGTTTCAGGCATTGTAGTAATAATACTGATAATATAAGGAAATACGCAATAATTCATTTGCAATTAATGAGTAGATTTCTAATAAAAAGAGGATTAATGATCACATTTTTAAATTTTTAATCATCATTGTGTCAAAATCATAAAAAACGTCATCGACATACTCATACAATGACCGTTGTTGATGTTGATTATCAAAGTGTTATCTTACAGTATTGTCCTGTATGACTCCATATCCTTAAGAGAAAACTAGTTGTATGACGCAGTTTTACATGCATTCAAATTTGATTAAATTACGTAAGCATTATACGGGGGCCCGGGAGGTTTTGCTTACCTTATTTTGGATGAAGCGGGGGATGGGAGGATCTTTATGGTATTTACGTCAATGATAACAAGTAAACACGCGGTTCGCGACGTGAAAATCCCTGCGCAAAATGAGTTGTAAAAAAATACATGATCAATCTTACTTCTTACTATCTTACTAATAATATAAATGTGAAAGTTTGTATGTTTAAATATGTTTGGATATTTGGATGTTTGTTACTAAATCAAACGACAACAGTTGAACGGATTTCAATGAAATATAAACGTGGTAAACTAGTGTCTACATAAACATGGAGTGGGGGATTAGGTCTTTGCTTACCTTTGCTGACATATTTGAATGGCCCCTAATAGCAAAACACTTAGCAAGAGGATTGTTAATCAAAGAGTAGTTTACAGTTGAGCAATTAGTATTTACATTTATTATTTCGAAATATTGATAAATAGTATCAGTTCCTAAGAACAATGTATCACACGTATGTATGTTCGTGATTCATTTCTGTTAAAAACTAGCACAATCATAAAACTACTTATCGTTCTTGCTTCAATGTTTAAAAGCGTGATGATACTTCCGATTCCCTGTACTTAAAATATTTTCTTTATGACTCGTATGTTAATACTGACACATCGCTTCGCCGAGGAATATAATAAACATGTCGGAAAATAAATCTTAATGAAGTAGTTACAATGTAGATACCAATTCTTTACTTACACCCCTAACGTTGGGTGTAATTAGGTTTGGCCAGAGAACCTGGACAGTGAAGGTGAGTGTTCACATATGTGACTAGGGGGCGCCTCTCTAAACCTACGAGCTTGATCGCAAGTCCAAGGCACTGCTGGGTTCCTGTCAGAGTATTAAGACATCGTAACGTCTAGTTATATCCTGACCGTATCACGCCCGTATCTCTTTTTCTTTCCTTTTTTTACTTTATGCTCTCAAAAACATTTTAAGCTTCATAACGAAAACTATTAATTTATTTTTAAAGCTAACAATCAATTTACATTAACTAAGGAACACTCCAGGATTTCCCACACATTTTAATTAGTACAATTCTAATTTCCTCTAAACCAGAATCCATTCAAATCTATACTAATATTATAAAGCTGAAGAGTTTGTTTCAACGCGCTAATCTCAGGAAATACTGGTTCAAATTAAAAGATCATAATTGTGTTGGCTAGTCCATTTATTGAGGCTGAGAGAGAGAGAGCTATAAAACATCTCGCTACGACACATAGGAGTAGAGCATCACGCGAATAAAGTCGCGCGGATCGGCTAGTCTAAAATATTATCAATGTTGCCAATGTACTAAACACCCCCCATTGTACCTATGGCATAAACGGAGTTTGTGTATTTTTCGCATAAGCAAAGAACTCATTTGTGTGAAATCCTGCAGTGTCGGTCGGTCATTGAAAATTGATCCTTAAGTATAAAAATAAATGAGTAATGTATTTTAAGATTACATGTTATTTCGTTAATAGGCCAATTTGTACATAGTCCTCTGACCTATTTTCCGGTTTACGGATTAATCTGAAATTCACGTAACTGATCTGATGATAGAACTCTGAAACTCATCGAAGTAGGCTCGTTCATCTTGACAAGTACTTATACAACATTTATAACTAAAGGACAATGACGAACTCCTATACATTGCAATATTTTTTTATAAACTGCAACGGCTATAACTCAAATAAATATTTTAATACATGACATCCCTTCCTTTTACCTTTAACGGGACTATTTTAAATGCCACAAGTTAACAAAAAATCATATGTTGATTATAAGTTCGCAGTTTTTTAAGTTTATTTTAATGTCACTGTCATCACTACATAGTATAAAATAAAGTCGCTTTTTCTGTCCCTATATCCCTATGTGCGCTTAAATCTTTAAAACTACGC
>JAOPUB010033774.1:0-10829 GCA_027564055.1 Neptis clinioides
TGCGGATGATAATAAAAAACAATTAATATTGAGTGCATAACAAGGCTTTTGGATTCCTAGGCGTTGAAAGATTGTATGGAAGTTTTCCACGTAGGTTTTCACTGATTTTGCAACATGTGGTCAGGCATTGTCAAAACGCTATAGCAGCCTTTTTACTTTTAGTTCTAGGCCCAAACCTATCATCTAAAGTTAAGAGCGATCCCCCGTGGTTGTCTTATTAGATTGCGCGGTTTTGCTAACGTCACAGAGATTGTTCAAGTATTATCTAGGCAATATACGACTTCTTTCTTTGTCTTTGATTATTTTTGATCACATGGGGGGTGGGGGAGATCCTTCAATAAACATGGTAAAAATATTCTTTTTTTCAATATTGGTATCATTGGTTGCAGGTTTTTCTGTAGGTAATGGGTTAGGCAAAGTTGATAAGTCAATAAAAAATTTTTGACCTGATTTTTCACCACTATCGGAGTCAAGAGACTCTTTACTTTTATTACAATTATTGCCTTTGTCAGATTTTGTTTCATTTTTCAACTTTTCGCACATTATATCGTCAGGTTTTTTGATATCAATATTTTGATTTAAAGAACTTTTTGATGCATCTACAACTTTTTGATTTACATTTGAAGACATATCTACTATCCAAGCAGATCCTGATACTGATTTTGGGGATTTAGGTAAAATTTCACATTCTTCAGCAATGCAAGAACCGGTAACTATAGGGATATTTTCCACTTTTCTTCGTACCAAAGGGCTACTATTTTGTAAACTGATTTTTGAAGAACAAACATCTTCTATTGAAGTTCCGCCTGAGACTATCGGAGATGATTCATCGAATTTACTGTGTCTAAAATTCGTAATGCTTTCTCTACTTAAAGCAATTGTATAGCTTTCACTTTCTTCAGATTCATAGTGCTTTAATGAAGAAGATTGTAGTGACATAATCGAATTGTGTGGGGTACTCAGATAAACAGTATTAGATGGCAGTGAGTTTACTTTGTCAGCTTTAGAACTTATAAAATTATTTGCCTCAAAAACTTCTTTATTTTCTTGTACATTATTGGAACTAAAAGAGTCTTCTGTAAAAGAACTCATTTCAAATATTGTTGGAGACATGTCTTTTTGTATACGATCTTGGTCTTTAATGTCCAGTTGTTCCAAAGAGTCATCATTATCATTACTTTCTGACCAATCGCCGGGACTAGTGTCCATCCTATTAATTCTAGGACATGGCACTGGCCTACTAGGTGCAATTATAGTTGCAAGATTACTTTCAATATCTTGTATTTGATTTGGGTTTTGTAACTGAATCTGATCTACGTCTGCCAAGCTAGCAGCATCTATGAAACATGGAGTTGTCTTTAACTTTTCAAAATTTTGTTGTTCAGAAATATGTTCATATTTATTTGTTTCCAATAGAACATCTTGGTCCACAAATTGACGTTCATTGCGGATAAACTTATCGCAAATTTCCTTATCAGTAACTTTTGGTGGAAAAACAGATTCCCATGACCCTGTCTCTGAAGATACTGAAGATGATTCTAGTATCAAAATTTCTTGATTGTGACGTTGTTTTTCTTCTTTTGAAGATTTCCTATAATCCAATTCATTTTTTGACTGTCGAGATTTATGTCCCAAATGATCAGCATCTTGACAGATAATATTTAAGGGTGAAGAACTGCAACGAGCTTCTGGTATTTTAAATTTTTGACCTTGATTTAAGTCAGTTTCTAGACTGGATGTTGATTCTTGTGAGTAGTTGGTTTCCTCTATTGTTAGATCATGCAGAGTACTCTCCGTAAATGATAGATCCGCCAAGGTAACGTCTTTACCATTACTTATATTTTCAGGCAGACCAGTATTTTCCAAACCGGAATCGGATGAAGGAAAGATATTTTCCATTTTCATGCTATTATCCCCAGCATTTAATTGAGGAAGACACCCTGAAAATCCCAGTCCTGGAGAATATGTATAAGCTGCAGATAAATAGTCTGAAGAGGAACTTGGGTCGTCTGTTATAAGACTGTCTGGTGAATAAGCAGGATCTAAAATTTTTTCACTTGTCGCACATTTATTTAAATCGACAAATCGACTTGTAGGCTCAAAAAATTTTGTACTTTGATTACAATTAACCCTCTTCTCAAGTTCTTTACAGTTTCCTAAATAAATAGATTCTTGTGGATTTTTATTATAAATATCACAATTATTGGAATGTTTGATTACTTCAGATGAATGACTAGAAAATAAAGACAAAGAAGTAGGCTTACTATTTTGCACACTTTTATTTGAGTCTTTATCTTGCGATTTTATAATTGTTTGAAATGCATCAGATAGTGCATCCTGTTCGATCAGTTCTTGTTCTAACAAATTACCGTCAATATGGACTAATGCATAATACTCTTTTGTTATCTCTGTACTTGGACTTTGGCATGAAATGTCTTGATATTTATTTTCTTTATAAGGACTTGGACTAAGGTTAGGTGTTAGAAATACATCAATGTCATCCAATTCCTCTTTATTATTATTATTTTTGGATTTTACCAAATTATTTGTGTTTGTTATCTTGCTCTTAAGAAAGATTAATATTTCCTTTTCCTGAGTTGTAATGTCACATTCAGTGTAGGCATCACTGAAAAATAATGAAATACATATGAGACTATCAAGTAATTAAATTTAAGAAAAAAATATAAAATTTTAAATGATGTTTACCTTATAAACGAATATATTTCATCAAAAGTGTCTCGCCCAATGTTTACATGTAGAATAGCATCAAGCTTACTATAAAACAAATTTGTTCGTGCTTTTAGTATGCAAGAATGTGTTAGTATTTTTAGTTTTCCACACACCACTTCCAAATCTGAATAAATGGATTCATCGAATATCCTGTAATTTTAATATTTTTTCATTTTCAAAGTTAATGCAAAAAATAACAAAAAAAATATATTAATATAGAATTTATTATAAATCTTATATTTATACACAAAAATATACTAATTTTATCTGTTGTTAAATAAAAGGGTCAAAAACCGCTTTCTTAAAGTGACTTGCTTAAAAGATTATCCATGATTATGCAGATGAACCAAATATATTATTAAACTATTTTTAAGGCGACTTAAAACTAGGTAAAAATGAGTTACTAATTATTGCTCTAAGAGGGCTGCAATAGCAGTAGTTGAAAATACATAAAAGACAGTAGTAGCATTTGAGTAAACTAACTTAACACCATTTTAAATTTTAATCACAAGCTATTTTGGATAATGTTAATTTAATATTACATGCATTGTTAATCATATTATAATTATTATTAATAATAAAAAGTAATGTACATTAGTATTAAAAAATGTAAATACCTTGCAACATCCTCTTCCAATTGTTGTTGAAGGTACAGTTCTAATTTTGATGCTTCATCTGATGCAGAGGATTCACTAGCCGGCACCGGCTTACCCCTCGGGTCCGGCATTAAGCATTTCTTAAACCTTACACACAATTAAGGAATAAATAATAATAAACTTAAAAATGCATCAATATAAAAAACCCTTTCTAAAACGTTTAAAATAAAACAAAATCAGTTGGTTAATCTTGGTTGCCTTGTTGGCTTTGGCTTGGTGTGAAACAAAAGGTAAATAATAAATATAATGCACAGATTCTCTATGGAAACAATTTATTATATTAAAAAAAAATTAAAATCTCTTATTTATATATATAGATTCATTTCTTATTTATTATATTAAAATTCTAACAATAATAAAATTAAAACCTAAATATATGATATAATTTTTATCTACACCCATGAAAGATTCTGAAACAATGTAAAAGATTCTGAAACAGATTACTGTTAACATTAAAACAACCAGTCCCAGTAACCTAATAACATCCATTACTGAGTATACAAATAAACTGAGTATTAAAACTAACATTTTTCAACTAACATTTCATAATATTTATCACATAAAAAAGAAAAAGTGTTTTTGAAGAAGCCTTATATAATAAATTTATTTAGAGGGCACTTCCTCTAAGTACCTGCTGTATTTTAAGAAGTTGACTTTCTCAACTATATTAGAAGTATATTTATTGATTAGGTAAAGAAAAATAACCTGCTCCTACTTGATTTGAAACTAAAAATATATATATTTATACTGGTGAAGGGGGGAACTCTGGAATTTTTATTTCATTTTAATAATTTTCTCCTACTTACAACATTGTTGATAAACTAGCTGTGGTAGCTAGTACTGGTAAATTAATATAATTTAGACTTAATTCACCTATTTGGATTTAAATAAAAAAACAGGATTTTAATTTATAAATTAAATTTATTTTTATAATAATTAGAGTGCAGTTAAAAATTTTAAAGCAAAAAATAAAAATACTTTTCACCATTTTGAAAAGAAATTAACCACCCATGTGAGACCAGTGGAATACTGAAGTGTAATATTTTTCCTTATTAACCTTATAACTGTTCTAGTGTTTTCACACATTTTTGCAATGCTAATACCTTAAATTTCTAATTTTAGCACTTTATGTTGGCGTTAAAGTTAGATTAAAATAGTAGACTTTTGTCAATACTTTAAACCTTTTCTAGCATCTTTACACAATGGACAAATATTTTTTAACAAATATTAGCCAAATTTGTGTACCAATTCCGTAGTTTTAATGAGATAAATGAAACACAACTCACTTTTATATACAAAGAATATAAAATCACACATTTTGGCTGTAAATTTAATGTAAACTCAATGAAATGTATCCAAGTTAACATTTGTAGTTAGGTAAAGAAACATTCTTAACTAAGTATGTCTAGATTAGTAAGTATGTAATTCATTCAAATTAAGATATCACTTATTATGATAAATTAACAAAACACATTTATATGCAAAACAAGTTTTTATTGTCTGCTGTTGGACATCCCTAACTACTACTTATATATATGACATCATGTCCTAACATTACTACTATCATAGGTTTATTCATATAATTGCGAAGTAATATACATTTTACAAAAGGTGGATGTCTTTCAGAGCACGTATGCTACGAAAAATAAAAAAGCGGGATTTAATTTATTTTTATGCAATCTAGACAATCTATTTTGTGAATAATTAGTGTAATACACAAAATATCTATATTGATTATAGAATTAGAGATTCATTTAATTTATAAAATATTTAGTTAATCCTATTAATATAAATGCAAACAAACACTCGTGACTTACCTACCAAAAAGATTCCAATAAGCGAAGTAATTGACATTAGAGAAGTTAAACGATTAATTAATACTATAAATTATATTTACAAAATTTAAAGAAATTGTTTTTGTACAATAATATTTGAAATAAATTCTACAAATGTTACTAGATTCTTCAAACAGAAGTATCTACATTCCGACAATACCGATCGATCGTCCCTACCGCCATTTTCGTAACCGTATTTATTGGCGAGCCGGTCGCTATTATGTGTACTTATGTAAATATCGCTCCCACTGTTAAATGTACACGTGCCAAAACTTTTATATGATATATCCTGAAAATTGCAGTAAATATATACGCTTACCTTTGTAAATAGTGAAATGAATAATGATATCTCCACAAAACAGCCACAATCTGCAGCCACTGCCAGAGCCAAAATCACAGGCCAAAATATTTCAATTTCCTCTTTCTAGAATCTGGAACCAAAGATAATAAATAAAATATGTTTTGGTGGATCGAGTCAGGTTTAACAGTATTCGAATCGTGACTGGATTCCACTACTCAAGCCCAGTACTTGAATTCTAGTTTCTTTGGAATTTGCTGGCTCGAGTCCAAAAATCGATTCTAGAATCTGTGCCAGATGCAAAGAACATCACATTTCCATGTTAAAATGTTACATTCCGTCACCTGGACTCGTATACCACTACACTCGAGTCAGTTGAACTCGCATACAAAACTCGAATCAGTTGGACTCGCAATACTTTACTCAAGTTAATTGGACTTGCAGTTCTAGATTCGTGTCAGACTCGAGTACGAGAAATTTTGTTTTTAAGCTAAACGGAATAAAATCTCTATCTGGATGGGAGGCTATACATGTAGTTGCAGATAATCTTATTAATATGTCTTACATATAATAATACTAGCCAACACGCGTGATTTCGTTAACGCTGGTTTTATTTATTTAATGTTTTAATGAAGTATTTAATGACGTCTGATTTAAATTAAACAAATCATATATCCTCCTTGAAGACGTATAACACGCTCTTTTTGTTGGTTATAAGTCTTTACAATTCTATTTAGTAATTTAAGAGATGTGCTTGACCAAATAAAGAAACATGCAGAAAATACAAATTAAACAATTAAACCAAACTGATTAGTCCTACTATACTCACTACTACTACGGTAGTTTCATCGTCAAATACTATGGTATTATCATTATATATTTCATATTTAAATCTTATCACTCACTCGTTCATACGCTTCATCGCTCATTTATCTATAAACTCATTCAGTCCTCTCTTTCATTCATACTAACATTCACTTACCCATACATGTGATTATTCAATCGCCTTCTCATTAGTGCCTTATAAAATTACACTTTCGCCAATTTGTATGCGTTACAAGTTTTTTTGAATTCCATTTTTATCTATTACTATATGACAACGCCTGCTGTTGTCCCAAGAATCATACATTATTTCGTTTTCTAGGGAAAGTATAAATAGTTTTATGAAATCATTCAACTATGAAATTTTGTTATGATCTATTAAGGTATATGAATTAAATCATTTTATTCCGGGAACGGGAACTGTATTTTGCTCCAGGATAAGTAGCATCTCATGTTTTAATTTTAATTTCGTTGCAGTTTCAACACATGTGGTAGATAGCAAACTATATGTGTATAAAGTTTCGTTCTAATCTTTTTAAAATATGTTATCTTGAAAATATTCTGTAAAATGGGTCATATAATTTACAAAACTCATTCAATAGTATTTTGGTGTGTTTTGAAAAGACCGTAGTATGTTTTTTTAACTATCAGTGTGTATGCACACGCAAGTTATTTTGTTAGCAGTACCTCAAAATAAAGCATTGTAAAAGCTTTACTATAGCATTTTAAAATCTAATTTAAAAGTCTCATAATATTTTAGGCATTTTGAGATATTCAAATTAAATATAACAAAAATCGCTCGAACAAACGAGCGCCTTTTATAGTTTTTTGACACAAGGGTAACTATCTAAGTTGACTCTAGAGCCTCAAGTTAGTTCCTCTTAGTGAAACTGTTCAAATGGTGCAAAGTGTTTAAAAGTTGTGAATATCAAAACTTATAACAAATATTTTTCTACCAACATATCGATAATTTAGTAAAATCGATAAATTACAGTTAGCAACACTCCTGTCAACCTCTATCGTCTATCTGTAGGTATCTATCAGAATGAGAATTAGACAGAACATCAACGATCAATCTGTTCCTGTTCTTGATCTGTTCACAAAATGCACAATAATTATCTTAAGGGGTCGGGCTCGGGTCGTTTCATTTTAATGATATATTTGGACGTGTATAATTCTACATTTTAAATGCATTTTAATGTGTGAAATATTTAATATCGTTATAGGTGGAAGACAATAAAGTCGTAGCCAATAAATTTATACCCTTACAAGAGGCTTATTATTCGTTTTATATTATATAATTGTTTTAATAAATAATAATGTTTAGTGCCCTTAACTTTAATACGAAGGCTAACCTTCGAATTGAAAATATGGATCATTCTACGGAAAACTGGGACCCTGGTATGTTCATTTAAATTACAAATATCAGGATAAACATAAAATATAAATTATTAAGTACTGGCCGATCTGCCCTAGCTTCGCGAAGATGTGTCGAACGTCACGTTAAAGTTTCACCAAGATCCTATCCCATAGCGTTTCTTGTCTTTTAATCATTTCTTGAAATTCAACAAACATTTCAAAACTAAAACTAATCAAATTGGTCACGCTGTTCTCGAGTTTTAGTGAGACCACAAAACATAAATCCCTTTTTTCTTTCTTAAATTTATGGTTTTAATACACAATGTCTAATTCTATTCTAGCATTAACAAGACTACTAACTTCTTTAAAAGAAATACAATCAGGTGGAGAAGATATTGCTTTTTTGAGTGAACTTCTCCAGTCAAAAGAGTTGCATGCTCTTGTCCAAGTCCATAATAAAATTGTAGCATCACAATGTAAGGATGATAAATTCTTTCCCTTACTCTCTAATGCAATGCAGGTGACTTTGGAAGTGTTACAATTGTTTAGTGGCATTGTGAAAAGGTCTAGTGAATTTGAAGAACTACTAAAATTGCTGCAAAAACCACATTTCCAGGTTAGTTCAGAAATGATTGAGTAAATTGTGAATTTTAGTGTAATTTTATTACATGTATTTATGTTTAATTTTATATTTTAATTTTAAATTTTCCTCTTTTTAAGCCTTGTTGGTGTAAAAAGTAGCTTATATAATTTTCAAAGATCTACTCTATTTTTGTACAAACTGTCATCATAATTGATTCAATAGTTCTTGATTTATAGACTGGGTAACTAACCCAAATTTGTTAAATAGTTTACCTTTTATGAGTTATTAAATGGTTTACATGTATTCTAATTTTAAGGCAATACTCTGCACTCATGATGCAGTGGCTCAAAAGGATTATTATCCACATCTTCCTGATGTTCCTGCTGATGCTGATGATGAGGAAGAAACTGTTAAAATAGTTCAACTGGTTAAAAGTGATGAACCACTGGTAAGTCTGATGTCAACACACACATTTATACATTTTTAATGACAACAGAAATGAATACATCATCATTTAGAAATAGCAGCTATATAATATATTGTATTATATTTATAGCATTTATATTTAGAACTCTATATATTTAATTGCATCAGACATTTTGTAATGTTCCAAATAAAGTCTGTGTAATAGGGTGAATAGAAATTTGTAAGTTATAATTTATATATAAAGCCAGTATAAAAAAAAGACTAATGATGCATGACACATTGCACCACTAATTTTGTGTCATAGAATTTTGTCTAATCAATATTTGCATATCCTGGATTGGCTTTAGCTTGAGATACCTCATTTACTGAACTTGTATGAAAAACCAAATTTTAAAAGAAGATAATATTTTGAAGCCTCATTTTCACCTCCAGCAGAAACCGGTTTTTATATTAATTATATTTCTTATATGTTTGTTTTTAAAACATCTGTATATATTTTTTAATTGTAAAATTTACCAAATTTAGCTGAAGTTGTTTTGTTGTTCATGTAAAATCCCAAATACTTTGTAACATTGACATAAATTGTATAAATTAAATTAAATTTTTTTGCTATAAAAATATACTAAAGTTCAGTTCTTTTAATATCTCTGAAAAGTTTTTAAATAAAATATCTGAAATTTGTTAATATGGGTAGATTTTTACAAAAATGTTTGTTTTTTAAACACCCATCATGAGAGTTAGTCAATTCAAAAAATTAAATTATATGCCGATTAATATGTATTTAAATTGATACCAAAAGGTGCCACTGCAGAAAAAAGGAATTTTTTGGTCCCTAGTGTTATTTGTATCAATTATCCTAAGTAAATAGTTACAGGTATATTGTAGTAATTAATTTTTTATTGAAAGGGTGGAGCTCAGAGTGCAGAGCCAATAGTGGTAAGTTACCTGAATATTTAATTACAATGATATGCTTCGATTTCTTTTCTCTATTTGTTCAACTGTTTGTGTGTAAAAAAATTTGTTTGTAATGTATTCTGATTATGTTTAATAAAAGCAGTGATTTATAGCTTTTATGATTTTCGTACATGTATTAAAAATAATACAATCCAGCACAAAACCCTATTTACCTTTTTATTATTTATCCAAAATGTAAAATCTCTGTTTATTAGCTGCTATCTCTAGATGTTTTTGTAATCTGTTTACCAATCTTCTTCCTTTTATGTTTTTAAATAAGTTAGGTATCTTGTTTATGTTATTGCAGATTTATTATTTAATTAAAATATTATAGTGCTCAGTCTTTATCTGTATTTTAAGTGGTTTTATGTGTTCAAATATTTTGTTGCAATTACAATATAATTTTAATAAAATTGAGATCTGTATATCAAAGAAACTTTGACCGATGTTCTATAAGAATTTTTGAGTTCAGACATCAGACCGGCCCAAGTCTAAGTCCATGTAAGTTATTATATCCTAACTTTTAATCTCATTAGATCTACTTATAGTATATACTAGTAATTTGATATTAAATATATCTATGTGATCTCTTTCTTTTTTCTTCTAATGAATATCTTCTAACATCTTTTTAATACCTTGTTTAATTATATTACATTTTCTAGGGGGCAACTATTAAAACTGACGAGGAGACTGGTAAAATTGTTATAGCAAGAGTGATGCATGGGGGCGCCGCAGACAGATCGGGTCTTATCCATGCCGGTGATGAAGTCATTGAGGTCAATGGTGTTAGCGTCGAGAGTAAATCTCCAGCCGATGTTCTTTCTATTTTGGTAAGAGATAACACGTGAAATACAACGGGTTGAACTTTTCCGTGAATTATAAAAACCTTGTTTACCTGTAACAATTACAACAAAAATATTTTTCCATCATCTAATCAACTAAGTTTGAAAATTGGGAGTGAATAAAAGGAATTAAATTTTGCACTGGAATCCATACCTGAAAAACAAATCTTCTTTCCTAGAAATAAAAAGAAGTTATACAGTATCTGCGTGGCAATATTTATTTAAAGTCCGTCGTAATTTTTTGTGTAACTAACTTCTTTTCGGATTAAAAAGTAGCGAAAGCGTTACATAGAATCTATATCCCAAATTGCATTTTAGTTTTGT
>JAOPUB010033791.1:0-10827 GCA_027564055.1 Neptis clinioides
GGGTCGACTAGTACTTCATTAAAAAAAATAGAGAAAACCTCCTATAAAAGTTGTTATACGCACGCGTGTTCGCCATGTTTATAAACCTGCAGAGGAAGTTGGAACTCTGTCATCTGTCACGCTTTTGCAAAATTATCGGTATAAATAGTATTCTTTATATTTTATTATACATGGTGGAGATAAAATGTACAATTTTTAACTATGTTCATTCTTATTTCACTCAAAACGAAAACCTATACCAATGACTAATGATGCGTAAATTAATTTTAGTGCGTGCAGTACGGCATCTTTTTACAAAATAATAATTTTATGTATCAATGAAGAAATAACACGACTAAACTTTTGGTTCAATCTATAACTTTACTTATTTTTAGTATTTCAAAGATTTAAAATATATATAAAAAAAACAAACAATGAAACTACATGAAGTTTGAATATATAGTTAGCTGTTGAGATCTAATTTAGAATCAATCGGCCAAGTGATTGATCCTAAGTCTCAGCTCGAATTGTTAGATTTATGTGCTTTTTAATAAAGCAAAATAATATAAGTATTAAACATATACAAATCTTTATTAATAAATAGTATTATTTAGTATTCGTCTAACACTTACCTATAAATCATAAAAGGTAAAATAACTAGAATATTGAAATATTTGTAAAAAATAATTTAAATACTTCAAACATCTCATTTTAAATGAAATTCTTTTTTAAACCAGTTATCTAATCTTGTTTCTTTGAGGTAAAATAAAATATTTTTAATCAAGTTTAAGAAATTTCCACAGCCACTCCGTATGTATGCGCATTTTGTTTTTCAAGGGCAATAACGCAGCAACACTATGGTAAAATAACAATACGTTTTGTGTATCAGGCCTTAACATTTAAAATAGACTAATCACCATTAATTTATTCAATATTATATTTTATTAATACTCGTGTTAACTTCGAGAGAATACTTAAAGATTTAACGAATTTATAGCAAGTCATATTTTTTTACGAAAGATGGCGTCTGCACTCTGTTGTTTATTTATCATGGCAACACTTTGATGTGACGCAACATCCGTATCTATTTCTCGTGGCGTGCGCTGTCGATGCCGCCATTTGCAACGCTCTGTTGTCTATAATTTCCAATAGATCGTCTTTATGGGAAGGTCCGTAGATAATTTACTCTTTGGATCATGGATGTATCATATACCTACTTTATGATTACTTGTAAACAAACGTCAAAACAATGAGTATAAAATATTTTAATAATAATATTTTGTATTTCGTAGATTTTCCTGGAAGGATTATTATGTATGAAGTGTTTTAACATGGAATCTTGGTCGGATTTGTGTCGTTGCTGCCTCGCTCCGGATTCTGAAGTTTCTCTTTTCAGTACTGAAAATGATGTTCGGGATAAGTTCCTGGAGATTACTACTGTTGAGGTGAGTTACTTAAAATAATGTTTTTTTATAACCTATTACTTATACTTTCATAAAATTATAAGAATTTGAATTTGTCTTATCAGTTTACTCTTATTACAATATCCATATTAATATAAAATAAAGTTCAACCAATTAATAGTTCAAATATTACACAAGGATATTTCTCATTAGGTAAGGAAAAGACGAATATAGATTATTATAAAAGCATAACTTGTAGAAGTGCATATAAATCTGCACTCACAGAAGAAAAGAAAATTTTTTATTTATACACCTAATTAATGCGTGAATTATTTGCAACCATGAATAAAATGAATAAGGAATGCAACTAAATGATTGGTGCAGTTAAACAAAGCTAAAAGTGTATACACAATGAGCATTATTTGGTTTTAATATTAGTTTTTATGTCATATATTTTAGAATTTATTAATAATAGTAAATAATACTGTTTTTGATTACTTCTGTTTACAAAAATTCCATTTAACACTATAAAAATAATCTCCCTCCAGTGTTATTCATTATCAATATAATATATAACTATTACACTGTCTTACAATTTAAATTTAATTGAATTTATAATTACCATAAGTCACATTTGTTCCATAATCAGGATAAATTATTTGATTTATATAATTAATATAAAACTTAGCACATTATTTTGTATTTTTCAGCCCAAAAAAGATGATGGCTTACCACAGAGACTCTGTAATGACTGCTACGCATTAATGACATCAGCATACCAATTCCGAATGCAATGTATGAAAGTGGATAAAGAATTAAAACTCCAATTAGAAACATTCATCACTCCGAGCAAAAATGACAATGAGGAAATGTCATACTCCCGGATCGAAACTCAATTAAAAGCAAGTGAGGATATGACAATGGAAGATATTGCAAAGGAGTCTTTCAAACAATTGGAATCTATTATAAAAAAAGAACCAGAGGATAACGATGATGATTATTATTATGTAGTAGTTGTTGATAATCAAAGTGATGAACAAGATGACACACCAATGATGAATGATGAACCATCAAATGAACAAGAAAATCAACAACCAAAAAAAGAAGATATGATAATGGAATCTATAAAAAAAGCACAAGAAACTATAAACAATGAAAGTGCAAATCAATTTGAAAGGACTGTGGAGTCATTTCTTGTAACAAATCCAAAAGTATCTGTCACTGTGCCTGATACTATCCTTGAAAATGAAGAACAGGATACTGATGATAATTATGACAATCCTATGGAAATGGATGTCACTCAAATATCTCAAGAAACTAACTTGGCCATCATTGAAGACTCACAAGAAAAACCTCATGAATTTACAATACCAATCACAGAAGATATGATAAAGAATCTACCAAATTCCAAGAATTTTATCAAAATTCTAACTCCGTCGGGTGCCGAAAGAACAATTTTCCTCAAAAGTGAAGATGGTGTTAAATATCTAACACCAGAATCTTTAAAGCTTGAAGATAATACATCACAAGAAGTTATTTTATATGAAGGAGATGAATCTGCACAATTTCAATTGTTAAAATGTGATGGTTCCGAGTTAGTTATTGAATATGCCGATGACAGTCAGATTGCGACAGTGCTGCAGCAAGAAGATGGTAGTTTTTTATGTGAATGTGGTGAACAGTTCGATGATTTAGAAATGTATAAGAAACATCAGTACAAACACAATCCAGCCGGTGACCATTTATGTAATTTATGTGGAAAAGGCTTTGAATCTGCAGAAATTCTGACAGGTCATATGTTGTTACATACTTACCCAAATGGTGTAGTTGTTACTTGTCCGTTCTGCAATCAGAATATTAAACGAAATACTTTAACACAACACATCAAATATGTACACAATAGCAAACCTAAATGCACTATGTGCGAGAAGACTTTTGCTAATCAAAACAATTTGAAACGTCACATGATGATACACACTGGTATAAAGGAATTCGAGTGTGATATATGTTTTAAGCGATTCCACCAGAAAATAACCATGCAAACGCATAGACTGACTCACTTAAACCCTTATGCTTGTAGTCAATGTGGTATTAAATTTGAAAATAAGAATGATCTTGTGATCCATAGAGGATCTGATGAGTGTTCAAAGTCTCGACTCTCATCTCGTCTTGTGAAGGTTAGGGAGGAGCTCATGAAGACAATCCGACAAGAAGTTGTGACGGATAGTGGTAAACTGTTAGGATATGCGTGTGTATTGTGTAAAAAAATGTTTTCACTTGAATCAGCATTAGAACAGCACATCGAGAGCTCTCATATAATTGATTTAGACTTACAGAACGAGAAAAACGTGAAGAAAATGATAAAGAGATTTGAGTGTAGTATATGTGGTAAGAGTTGTGCCAGTCACGCCATGTTGGCACGAACAGGTTGCCCGCGTGCATCATGTCAACGACCTCCTGCCCCCGATGGTTGGCGATAGCGCTACCCCAGAGGGAGTGATGGCCGTTAAAATCCAGGCGGCGGCGGCTCCGGCACCGGCCCGTGGAACCAACCGTTGATGGACAGCCGAGGCAGCTCTAGCGATAGGATTTCGCCTACCTGGGAATAAACATAATAACCCATAACATAATGAGCTGAACAAGTTTGATTGTATTTTTATTTATATAACCTGTTCTCTATACCAAAGTCCTCTCATAAACTTCTCACCTGATGAAAGGATGTCGGGCCCACGGTGAAGAATGCGAGTGTGTTGTTAGCGGGGAAGGCGCGCAGGGAGACCTTCGTGGGGACGCCGTCGCTGCACTCGAACAGTTCCAAAGCGCCGCCCATATTTGAATTCCATCCATCACCTGTAGTTTCCTGCAAATAGTTTCAATAGTACATCACAAAACTCAACAGTTTCAGAGAGATATATCTATATAAATCAATGTGCAAAATAAACAACCAAACAATTTAAAAATTTGCTGAAAATGTTTGTAAAATATCTTGTCTTCCAGAGTTAATACACGTTTACTATGTTCTTGAGGTACGGTACCTTTAAATTATATTTCATATTACTATCACCATCCCCTGATCCGTTATGTATAACTTGTGTCTTCGTCCTCGGCGTCCAGGGTGATAAGTAGAAAATAAATGCTACCCTGCGGTCCCCGAGACGGTCATCATGAACCAACAGATGATCACCGGGACCATATAAAGAACAAGAGGCTGATACAGATGATAACTCTAAACCAGTTACTTTTGATACCTGAAATAAATAAATTATGTATAGTTTCCATCAATAAATATTGCACATCTACCACTGAAAAGAGACATATATGATGTTCATTTGTTGTGATGGTGTGCGGTTGTGTCCACTTGAAAAATTAAAGAAAAATTAAGATAATTATGATGTTAAGATGTAATTTATTGCAATAATTTATTTTGTTCTCAAGGAAATGAACAGGCCAAGCAACTTACACATACAAATGTTCAAATTTGAAACATGACAGTAGTGTACAATATTTTAATAATAAAGTCTTTGTAATCAAGATTAATCATATTATGGAAAGTTAAAAGTGTCGAAAGATATTGAAAATAGTTGTTGATTAAATGAATGAATGAAACCATTTCAACTACGAATACTAAATATTTTAAAAAGGAAAATACTCTTACAACTCTATAATATAAGTCACATGAGAAACAAATAAGGCAACAATAAACTATTTAGTTTCAAATTCTAATTAATGATAAATCTTATAATTAATGGATTTATAATAAATAGAGTCATAGATGGAATTACCAATACTGGCATTCAACACACCCACACTGTGCAATTATCTTCTTTATTTTTGCTCAGACTTACAGTTAGCCGGCTACACATTACTAAATTTTTAAATACATGAATCCACTCACCCAACTCATAATTTCAGTCTTTAATAGTTCATAGATACCCCTAATACTGCGCTGCCATGTCAGATTAGCTAAGTCGGTGGTCTGATGGAACTCATAAAGATCCATTTTTTTTCTAGTCCAGTCCAATGTGTTCATGTCATCTACAATATTGTTAATAATCTCCGAGTTCTCCAGCAACCCATGTAACCGACACAGACGGAAAGGATTGCAGGTCAAGGTGACATCTTTGCCTATATGGTCTTTTTCTTCTTGCCAACAAGTTTTAACCTTGTCTATGATTTCTTGAGACTGTAATTAAATTATTAATAAACAGTTATTTTTACCTATAAAGGTAGGATAAAAAATATTTACATCAAATTTTTGCATAAGCCATAATCAGCTATAAACAGCATGCAAATGTTAGTAAATCTTGTGATATTAAAATTTTTAAAATCCAGTAAGGTTTTATATTGGTTCTAAATTTTATGTCTAAAATTTTCATTTTTCACGAGAATAATATATATAAACATTAATTTAATGTAAACATTAAATGTATTACAAAAAATTACCTTTAAAGCTGGATTAAGCTTAGGATCATCCATCCTGTTGGCTCTAGGATTCAGTTGTGCTTTCTCTACCTTTTTAGATTTTATCTTGTCTTCAATCACTACAGAATCATCCTCCCATGGTGACTCTGAATCAGAGCTATAGTCTGATAATGAAGATGATGAGGAATATTCTGCAAAGAAGTTTATTTTTTAAACTAAGTTATTTTTTTAAGGCCATTTTTAAGGCCATTTAGATTAATAAGCGCCTGCAATAAAATTGCTGGGGATTAAAATTGATGGGACTTTTTGCTTGAGTCAAGAATCTATAGCTCCAACCAGTGAGCACAGAGTGAATCTACCATACTGACTAATTGTACTGCAACTCAGGGTAAGGATTCCATAGGTTAAGCCTCCGGGTAGTATTAGTAGTGACGAGTTGGATAGCTACACTTCAAAATTCCCGCGCAAAGCATAGCATCGAGCGAGCGTAAACACAGGCGCAATACGGAACACGGACCTCGCCTGATCCTCTTCACCTCATCGGCAGAGGCCTGGTAGGAGTTGACAGCGCACACATCCGAGTCGTCGCTGTCTGTGTCGGATATCTCGATCACCGGGGTGATCTGCCGCTTGGCGGGCGGTCGCGGGCTGGTGGCACTCGCGCCCTGTGCCGCCGCAACCGCCGAGCTCGACGACCCCTCCTCGTTATCTTTGCTTGGAGAACTCATTTTCACCCTCTACACTACATAATACACAAACGAAAACAACCAAATCAAAATGATGCGACGCCTAACCTCAAAATGTATTAATTTGTTGACGTTCTAATAAAATTGTTGCCAACTTGCTATTTATTCATAATTTAAGTTTACCACAAATGAGCGACTGACCGCACAGTGTTTAAGCAAAATATTTGTATCAATATTTCTGTATTGTTGGTAAATAAAAATATTTAAGTGGTTATGACAGAAAATATTTTTTTAATATCCCGCGGGAACTCTGAATTTTTCCGGGATAAAAAGTAGTTGTGTGGCAAATTTCATCAAAATCCGTTCGGTTTTCAGGCTAAAAATTCGTCCTGGATTTGCTTCTTTATCTAAAAATCTTTAAATCTGTGGACTGATTTTATGTTGATTTTATTTCGATTTCCTATTGGTTGATTTACTTCTCCCCCACCAGTGGTAGGGATGTTACCACCTCTCTAGTCCCTTTACATTTGCTGGCGAAGGCAGTAATCGGTTAGTCTCTTTGAGTAAATATCTCTTGAAGTGGTGATAGTGGAAGTGTAATAATAGTGTGTTGCTGTGCTACTGATATTATAGGTTAACTTAGAAAATAGGCAACTTTTTATCCCGGAAAAATGTATAGTTCCTATGGGATAGAGGAGTACTATTCACATACCCTAATAGATCGGAATAAAATTTTGTATACTACTTAACCCGGAAAAAGGTACAATTCTCGTGGGATAGAAGATAAAGATATTTAATTCCCATCCCTTAGTAGATGTATATCAAGAATTACTTTTTTTAATGGTTTTTAACTAATAAATAGAATTTGGCTTGAGCAGGACATGTTCAAGAAAATTATAAAAAAATACGTATAAGTAAATAAAACCACCATAATCAGCGTTAACGAAGTGACGCGGATCAGCTTGTAACTAATATAAAAAAACTTAAATATTAAAAAAAAGAGAGCTTTAACTAACCTAACAGTATATCTAAAAATCTATGAAACTTTAGTATAGCAGTGACAAAAGTAGGACGAGCAAACCCGCGGGCAGAACAAGTTGAATAAAAGGTTTATGTCCGTCCGTCATCACCTGGGGGTAAAATCACAGCGGCTCTGACATTAAATTATTGGCTACAACATTAAATTTATAGTGATTTTTGAAAAATCACCTTTATTACAAGATATTACAGCTGTAATAAACGTATTTGTGTTGTTCATGATTTATAAGCAAAAATTGTTGTTTACGCTTCGATCGAACACTTTATATAGAAATTTTCACCTCATAGGTTTATTTATACACTAGTCGACTTATCCTGGCTTTGCATGGAAGTAATCTTCTTCTTCTTCTTCGGTACGGTCTTGGCAGACCGGTCGTGGTTGTATGAGTGTTGCCCTCTCGACTATTTGCCTCCACTCCCTAACGGAAGCCTTCCTCACACACTGGTGTAATGGGAGGTCAATAGTCGCCTTTATTTGTTCACTCCATCTCATCGGTGATCTACCACGTGCCCTAATGCCTTCCACTTTCCCCTGCACCACATATTATACTTAGGTTACACAAAAAAAATCATTTAATCCTACTATCCTACTTATAATATTATAAATGCGAAAGATTGGGAGGATGGATGTTTGTTGCTCTTTTACACTAAAACTACTGAACTGATTTTGATGAAACTTTACAGTAATATAGCTTATACATCAGAATAATACATAGGCGACCATTTGTAAAGAGTTTGTGTAATTTATCCAAAATATAACGATAAGCACAAGGTCATTTAATTCAATATGAAAGAGTTTTCGATTAAAAGGAAACGGTTTCCAAATCACGCGAGCTCATCAGGCAGTGAAGGCTGAGCGTTAAAAAACGCAACTTTTATGTTCACATATTACAATATTCACAGTTCGATTGTTAGTCAGTTAAAGCCAAATGAAAAATAGAAAATTTGGAAATTGTGAAGTCCCAAAAAACGTGCAAACGCCAATCGAGTGGAAACAAAGCGCCGCTGTCAATCAACTCGGTCGGAAGGTTTACGAGATGAGAGGTGACGTGCGAGCTCAAATATTCATACTGTGAATATAACGCGGTTCTATGCAAATGTCTCTGAAATTATCCGATTTATTCATGGAAACTTAAAAGCAGTTCGAGTTTAGGAGAAGCTGAAGAGTTGTTTGTTTGGACGCGTTAATCTCTGAAACTACTGGTTTGAATTGAAAAATTCATTGTGTGTTAGATAGCCCATTTATCGAGAAAAGCTATAGGCTATATTACATTATTACATTACGTTGCGACTCATAGGAGAAGTGCATCACGCGGATGAAGTCGTGCAGGTCGGCTAGAGCTCTAATGTTAGATAACTTCCGTGCCACACAATTCCGCGTCTGTCTGTCGCTTTGTATGCTTTGTATCTTTAAAACTATACAACGATGAATGATGCGGTTTTTGTTAAATACATAGAGTGGTTCAAGAGGAAGGTTTATATGTATAATATTGTATATATTATTATATATTATAGTAGTGAAACCGTGCGAAGCTGGTGCGGGTGATTTGTATAGTATATTCTCATGTTGATTTAATTACGAGTTTTATTCTATATAAGTAAATATTAGCCTTCCTCGATATGTGGACTATGCAGCACAAAAAGAATTTTTCAAATCGAACCAGTAGTTTCTGAGATAAGCGCGTTCAAACAAACAGCCAAAGAAGCTTTAGATAAAAACATACACACAAAGTAAAATATTAATTTCATCTCTCACTATATGAGTGAGTTGATTAGTTTAGATTAGATATTTTATACTGGACTAGTCGACCCGCGCGACTTCGTTCGCGTGATGCTCCACTCCTATGGGTCGTAGCGTGATGTTATATATTTAGATAGCCTATAGCCTTCCTCGATAAATGGACTATCCAACACAAAAATATTTTTCTAATTCGATCCAGTAGTTCCTGAGATTAGCGCGTTCAAACAAACACACAAACAAATTCTTCAGCTTTATTATATTAGTATAGATAAGATACTTGGACTTGTGTCTCAGGCACTGGTTTACAAGAAAGAATGGATGGAAACTACAGTCAGCATATCTTAACAATACAACTAAAGAAGATGTAGGCAAAGAATGACATAGTATAGTCATAGCTTAGTCCTCTAACAAGAATCTTTTATTTATCCGATAGTAAACACAAGTTCTCGTCATTGTGTTTGGTGAGCTGAATCGAAAGTTAAACTAATGTCTTGTATGAAGGCTATGAAAGAGACTTGGTTATTAACACTAACACACTATTGAGCACTAGATCTGTAGCCGATTGGAAATTTAAGAAATTTTTGTACCAGAAATATTGTGAACACAACTCATGTTAAACATTATTAATAATTTGAGTTAAGAAATCATTCATGTCATATACGTATCCTTATAAATATTTAATTAACTGGCGATTTCATGGCAACTTTCATACCCTTGATGCGGTAAAATGGTCTTTAACACTACATATATTCATTTCATATTATCTTTTACGTTTGTAAGATATTTACAAAATCGGAATTCATTAGTAAGAATGATGTAAAGCTCGTCGTAGAAGTAGGCATCACCAGTGCAATTCATCCGATCCATCCATTACCCATCCCGATCGCTCTACCGAGCTTTCCTGTTGCAGAGCCGCAACAAGGCGCTGGTGGGAGAGGCGCCAACCCCCCGCCCTCGCAAGCCCCCCGCGCGCCTCCAGCGCCTCGACGCCACCACCTACCGCCCCCCGCACCTCCGCGCCGGGCCCTCCACCGACCAGCACCACGGCGTCGTCCACGCGCAGCACCGCCGCGACTACACCTCAGACTCCAAAGACCAAATTATCCCAACCCCGTCGAAAGAAAATTTTGAAATCCTGCGATCCGAAGAAATTGAGCACAAACCCTATCAAAATGAAGACCTTCTGCCGATTTTCCAACGTCATCAAATACAACAAGAGTTTGTAGATCAGAGACGTAGTTTGAATAACAATTATCAAACTCTTAGTGGTCAGCAACAAAATCAACACAATCCCAGTCACCAACCTGATCAATTGACGGAGCAACTGTTGTATCAGCAACAATTCTATGAGCAGCAACGCCAGGCGTTGCAGCAGCAGTTGCAACAGTATCACCCCACTCAGTTCAGTCAAGGTCCAATTCAGTACCGCCTTCTTCCTAAACAGAAAATCGGTCAGGATAGGAGCTACCAGAGTGACCTTGACCCAATTCCGAGGTCGAGGTCGCAGTGAGCGCGGCCGGTCGTTGATCGGTTGTGCAAGCCGCAGCGCAGCAAGATC
>JAOPUB010033801.1:0-10826 GCA_027564055.1 Neptis clinioides
AAAAAAAGGACTTCCATTAACCTTGAGTTTTCTCAACAATAATAATTGTATGTCTAAAAATAAAAAAGTGCAAATCCATTATAACTCTTAATGGACAAAATAAAAAGATTTACCTTTTAAATCTCACTCTCGCTTCTTCGAAATCGTCATTAGCCTCCGAGACTTAATGTAATTTTTCTATGAATAAAAACTTGGGCAAGGTCAGTAATAATGAAAGCAAGTGTATATCTATTTTTGTTGTACGGTTTATTATACTAGCGGCACGCCCATGCTTTGCTTCGGTGGCTATTCTAATAATATCCTTTCATTGGATTATTTATTATTGGCAATACTGAGCCTGTAACACTATTTGGAATATTGTGATGGCATTGTATTCCTACTTCCTACTAATATGTATTATGAATGCGATGGTTTGTGTGGATGGATAAACGTTTGTTACCCTTTCACGCAAAAACTACTGAACGGATTTTGATGAAACTTAACAGTAATATAGCTTATACATCAAAATAACACATATACTAATTTATAAAGAATTTGTGTAATATAGTCATAATATAACGATAAGTACAAATCACGCGGGTGAAGTCGCAGGCGGAAGCTCGTACCTAATTCATATTGTTGATTTATATTAAATTTACTCCTTTTTAATAACATTTATTTTAAGAAACAAAAGTAGAAAATTTTAGCAATCAAACTGTAAATTTGATCAAAATCTAAAAAAAGAGAAAGGACTTGAAATATATTCAGAAATTTTAAAAAAACATATTATTAAACTAGTCAACCCACTCCGACTCCGTCCGGATGCCACGTTAGTGTAATACATAGATTAATAAAAAAAATATTTTGTTCTTTATATATTGCTGTATAATAAATATTTAGGCACTTATTACAGTAAAAATATTTTATCATTATCCCGCGGGAATTTTTTCGGGATAAAAATAATTTATATGTTGATACAGGTAGTAAGCTGAGTGCTAAATTACATTGAAATCCCTTCCGCCGTTGTCGCGTGATTGTGTAACAAACATCCAAACACGCAAACATACAAACTTTTACATTTATAATATCTATACTAATATTATAAAGCTGAAGAGTTTGTTTGTTTAAACGTGCTAATCTCAGGAACTACTAATTCGATTTAAAAAATTATTTTTATTGTGGATAGTCCATTTATCGAGGAAGACTATAGGCTATAAAAAATCTCGCTAAGATCCATAGGAGCGGAGCATCACGCGACTTAAGTCGCGCGGGTCGGCTAGTTAGTAATAAAGTAATATTTATTTAAGATTCTGATATACGTACTTACGTAAGAAATATGTTGAGACATTTTTTAAAGCATACCTAATGCTAGCAACACTATATGTTAATAGATAAAATACTGTATTCATTTATTAAAATCTAGTTTGACGAATATTTTCATTAATTCATTTGTTCGTTACTTACTCGAGCAGTGTAGGCAAGAGTTAACGCATACCAAAAAGAACTTCGTAAACCCCCAGTTTAAGTTCGTATCGTAATCAACTATTTTGAATTTTATATAAATAACTAGCTGACGCGTGACTTCATCCGCGTAATACTCTATATTCCTATGGGTCGCAGCGAAATCTTATATAGCCTAAAGCCTTTCTCAATAAATGGACTTTCCAACATGAAAATATTTTTTTAATTCGAACCAGTAGCTCCTGAGATTAGCGCGTTTAAACTATTCAGCTTTATATTATTAGTTAGTATTGATACAAATGATTTAATATAGTTTAGAATTATTCTGAATATGATGATTCAATGAACAAAATCTGCAGACCGGAAAATGACTCATTTGCCAATTGACACATACAACGGATATTTTAATTAGAAATTAACTGAATCGAGAGTTTAAAAAAGGAAAAAAATATGTACATTATACAGCTAAACTGTTTAGGGAGTTATATGAGTTTTTAAGATTATCCAGAATTAATTAGATTTGATTAAAAATCGAGAATGGACTATTAAATATTATATTATATATAATCCGTGTACAGCCTACAATAAAAAAAACTATTTGTAGGTTTTCATTATTGGCTGCTTGATGAACTGCTTCGCTTCACTGAGGATCAATTTTTGTACACGACAAATTTACAAAATTTTCTTACTTTAATCACAATTGAATAAATGATAAATTTATTTACATCATTTGAATGATCTATTGCACGCCTAATATGGCAAACTGTTCGAACTAGTAATTACTATTTAAAACCTGGAAATGTATTTACAGTTTATGGAATAAATTACATTCTGATTCTGAATTATTATGTACTTCTTTCGTTTTCCATCAAAATTGGAGCTAATCTTTCCACAGCAGGTCTCAATAGGTACTGTTAATTATAAGGCTGACAACACTGTTTTGAGTGAACGTTGGTGCATTGCTACATTCTGATTGGTGTAAAATATCACGTGATTGTCAGCGTGCCAACACAAAGATAAAAACTATCTAAATAAATACGCCGTCATTACAGAAATCATTATTATTCCTTCACGAGTATTCTAGCAGTAACCCTGAAGCTTTTAGTCAAAGTATAACCACCAGGATTAATATTATAGTAGCCAGGACGTCATACTGCTGGTCTGCGTATAAACCATAATTTCTCTTCCTAATAATATTAGTAATAGTACCCAATAATCGCGCAAAATGGAAGCCAGACTAAGGTTTTCTACATTCTTTTAGATGTAAGGAAATATTTAGACTACTAATTCTTGGCTCTTTTGATCAAAAGCTCACAAATCACAGTCACCAAAATCCTATCTAACAATTAAAAAAAACGTATGAACATTAAAACTACCCTTTAGCTTTGAAGCAACACCGCCATCTTATCTAACAAGTTCTTAATGACCCTTGCGCGTGTCTAACCTTAGCACTCATTTTGTTTAGGGGTTAAATTGATCACCCCGTGAACGTTGCTCCTTGTACAGATACAGATAAAAGCTTTAACTTTTTCTCTATACTATTTTTAATAAACTAGTTAATCGTCGCGTCTTCGTACGTATATTTCTTGCTTATTTGCGCAGGTTCTTAAGTGATTCTGCTCCTGTGCGTAGGCTACCCATCGTCGTTGCGTCAGCCATAGAACCTTCACTGCTGGACATATGCCTCCCCCAGAGATTTCCAGTACAACCGATCACCTGGGACTTGCATCCAGCGACTCCTTGCCACCTATACTAAACATACCTGAAACCTGAACTACCTATATAGTCATGTAATATATTCAAAACGTGTAACCATACTCAATTTTGCTCAAACGTATTACTGAATATCAATATGAATTAATCTGGGTTGTGAAGTATACGTGTGTCAAGTTTAATCGATATCCGTTCAGTTGTTTTCGTGTTATTGCGTGACAAACATACATACTTGGAAATAAATGGAGGCGAGAAGCCTCATAAACCTACTCTCGAGTAACACTGCTCTTTCTTTTTTCAAATTGCATTATCACCCGCATAGATATACTAATGTATATTATTTAATCTGTTATTGATTACATTATATTGATACAACTGCTTCTATTTTAAATTTTCTAATGAAATTTAAAATTCCATAAAATTTCTAAACTTTAATACCAACTTAATAAATGGGAAAGTAACTCTGTCTGTGTGACATGCTTTCACGCTTAAACTCATGAACTAGCGATGTACTGAGTACGGCTGGACTCAAGTCCATCTTTGGACTCCAGTACCAATAATTTCTGACTGGATTCGAGTCCGAAATTTTCGTGTGTTGTTGTGTGTTTTGTAAGTGTTCAGTATGCGATACATAATAATATTTTCCTAATTTTGGAATTTTGAAATCTTGGTCCTTATATGAATTTTCTTTTTTTTTCGACGTCAGCACAGATTGTGGAAATTAACTTCTGTATCTGGATTCGAGTCAGCAAATGCGGAAAGAGGAGAACTCTTAAGAAAGGACATTGACTAAAAGGAAAGGACATATTCCAAAAAAAAAGATTTTTAGGTTTTAAAATAAGGGGTGAAGTCCATATCAAGCTATGTAACCGTTTATGTCTTAGAGAGTTATATATGCTCCGCTCCTATGGGTTGTAGCGTGATGTTATATAATAGCCTACACCCTTCCTTGATAAATTGACTGTCCAAAACAAAATAATCGATTTTTGCAATCATTTAACAGTTTATTTAAGGAACAGTAATAATCAACCAGTATTTCGTTGGGCTAAAACAGATTTCTATTAGTATAACAAAGAACCTACATATACCAGCAAACTACTATATTCAGCAAAAGTTTTAAATTAAATTCTAATCCTCTAGATTGTGGTATAAAATCTATCCCACTTATTAATACAGGTCATGAACTATCTTTGGGCTAAAAATATGTTCAAATCAATTCAGCAGTTTAAGCGTGCTAAACATAAAGACAGATACATAAGAATGTTTATTATTTTTTTATATTTGATTATTTAATAATGCATTTAATTTGTTTAAATTTAAATTTACAAATGTTTTTTTCATTATCTGCGTCTGCCCTACTTAACAAGGAAATATTAATATTATACCGAATTTCATCAAAATCGGTTCAGCGGTTTGAGCGTGATTGAGTAACAAACAGACAGACAGAGTTACTTTCACATTTATAATATTAGTATAGATAAATATACTTCTTTGTACATACCATGTATTTCTTCTCCATTAACATTAGCACCAACAGATATAAGGTATTTGACAACATCAAGATGTCCTCTTCCAGCTGCTAAATATAAAGCTGTGCGTTCACTTGTATCTCTCGCTTCTAAATATGCCCCATTACTGACAAGAATTTTTACCTTTAGAGAGTACAAAATTCAATATGAAAAAAATAAAGGCAAATTCATCAACATCATTACAATCCATCTCCTCTTAAGAGTGAGAAGAGTATTAGGCCATAGTCTAACTACGCTGACCCTCTGCACTTTAGCAGAATTCGTAGACCAACAGTTAACTTTAGGGAACTCAGGAAAGCAGGTTTTCAATAACCATTAGAAAGAATGGTATTTATTTAATTGCTTAAATAACACTTAACCCAGAGAAGCAGAGATGTACATCCGGGATCAAACTTGGAAATCTGAGCACAACCAGTGTTAACCACTAAGCTATTCACACTACTTTACAAAATACATTACATCACATTTATTTAAAACATCTGAATCTTTTGTATTTAATTAGTAGTAAATAAACAAAATATACCTTTATTGCAACTAAAAAAGGATAGGGTTTAATTAATTTCATTTCAATTGACCAAATGATTTTTTAACTTTAATTTGAAAACCTGTAAAACAGCCTAACTTGTTTACAGTTGTAGTACCATTTTGTCTAAACAATTAGTCCTAATTGATTAGAGAAAAGGGTACTAGACTTAAATAAAATTATACGTATATTCTGCTGCTGCTTGCTGAATTCGATTATAACCAAGTTATTCTTGTAAGTTGAAAACAAATCCAATTTTTTTCAAGAAATACATATCAAAGATTCATTCTGTTATATTTTTTACCAGTTCAATAAATCCTCTTGAAGCAGCAAAATGCAAAGGAGTCATTTTTTCATGTGTTTTGTAGTTAACATGGCTTCCCGCTTTCAAGAGTAGCCACACTATTTCTGTATGACTCTTCATTACACCAATATGTAAAGATGTGAGACCATCACCAGCTGCAACATCTACTTTACAACCTAAAATGAAACTGAAATAATTAATAGATTTAGATTTTAAATATATTAAGAAAGACATGCTTTCCATTGATTTTATATTTTGAAAGTTAAATGATGAATGTGATATACAATTTTTCCAAACCCAAAAAAATAAATCTGGTTTAATATTTTTGCAAAATATAAGAGTGGTACTGACTTGCATCAATAAGTATTTTAACAATTTATATTTGGCCTTGTTCAACAGCATAATGCAGAGCTGTTCTCATAAAAGCATCTTGTTGATCAATTCCATTTGTAACTCCTGAAGCAGAAGCAATAGCTGCCCCTGTACATTCTAATATTGCTGCATACCATCTAAAAGTGAATAAAAATCATCTTTTAATAACATGTTTAAGGTTTCATCTAAACATAATCATCAACATAGTTTGCAAAACGCTCGCTCGCTACAGCTATAAGCTCCTAGTGTTTTAGAACTTTTTCAAAATTATGTTTATAATACTGAATAATATAAAAATACCTATACATTGAAGACCAAGTCTCATCTTCACTTGTAGTTGGGGCAACATTAGCTATTTCTTCATCCCATTCTAATTCAGCCTGTGGTGATGAAACTAGAGAAGAAGGGCAACTGTTCTCTGCAGTTGGTGAAATCAAAGTACTAATTTTATTTTCCTCACTATTTGAACCTTCACTATGTATGAAAACAAAATAACCCTGATTTTTTTTACACATCTCACTATCTTGCAGTAATGAGTTACTTTCACTAATGGCACTGCTCTTTAATACCCTGTCGTTGAAATTTTTACACTTTATAACTGTTTCCTCATGCTGGACACCACTTCGTATTTTTCTTTTGTGTGATTTTATGTTACGCTTCTTAGCATAACTAGGAACAGGATTGTTTTGGGATCCGATAGCTTTGCAAGCATCAATTATTTGTTTTACTATAATCACATTTCCAATATTAGCTGCTTCGCCTAAACAAGTCTTACCATGACTAGTTATTTTGTTTGGATTCGCTCCTGGAAAATCAACAATAACAATTTTATTTGTGAAATTAATTTACTAATATAATTTTTAAAATAATCTAGACATTTAATGTATTCTATATATATATATATATCTTATTATAAATTTACTATTATTAATACAGCTAATTCAACATAAAAATAATGTTTATATAAATTATTTACAATTTACCTTGAAGTATTAAACGACTAACTGAATCCTGGTCATATTTAAGAATTGATTCATATAATCTATCTTCCAAAGATTTATCCATTTTTTAAATTATTTTAATCTATAGTAGTACACAAATAACAATGAATGCTCTACATATTTAGTATTGATTGTTTACTAAGGATAAAATAATTTTGACTTTGTTTTAAGTAGATACAATTCTCTATAAAAAATTATAAAAATTCAACAGCTTTTAAAAATGATCAATTTATTTCTGATTCTGAACCCCCATCAAAGATAATATACCCCTATTCAAAGATTATATATCCCCGTTTTTTAACCAGAAAATAGAAATAATAGACCAAGTGTCAATGTCAACTGACAACCTAATGTTAATCATTGATGTCAACTCAACAACAGTGTTAACAGACGAACAAAGTTACTAAAAATATAGGCAAATAAATAAATAATTTTGAAAATCTATTCGGAACGGTACATTGAGCGATCATCTATAGACAGGTTAAAATCTATTTCAATCCTAACGGGCTTTGGAAGTCCTTGATTGTATAACGAACAAATCTATGGTGATCAATAAGAAATATCTTCATTACTTCATCTCGTCATCTACAGGCAGTGGCAACACTACAAATGATTGTCAGTCTGTGAATTCTGTGATACGCTTGTGATTTGTGATTGTGAATGTGAGGACTGAGGTATATGGTATTTATTTTTGGAAGACCGTGAGTAGAGTGAAGTGAAGCGGATAATTTTACTTTTTGTACGCAAAATACTATCTTTAATTCAGTTACAAATTGCTTATTAGTGTTTATTCTCTAAAAGTTATTTATATGCTATCCAATGTTAATGAGTAACATTTAAATAGCGTATTGTTTTTTTTACATTCATATCATTCTAGACTGTTGTGTTCTCTTAGTCAGAAAGTTACCAGATTCCAATTAAATATAGTTAGTGACACTAATCTGTTATATCTGCGCTCTTGAGTCAACTTCCTCTTTATAAGATTGTTAATCCTGCACTCTTTGGGAGTGGGCGTTAAATCTTTCACCCAAAGAATGCCTTAAATGACCTTACCTTATGTTTTTATTGTCATCGGTTTTAGGAAACATGGTAGCAAAGCTTTATCAGGATGTCTGCTGAAAGTTGTCTAGTAAAAGCTATATATTCATTCAAAGGGAAGAATAATGATGAATTATGCTTCAAGAAAGGTGACATTATAACTGTCACCCAAAAGGAAGAAGGTGGATGGTGGGAGGGCACATTGGGTGAAACAACTGGGTGGTTTCCTAGTAACTATGTCACAGAATATAAAGGTATAATATAAGCATTGTACATGCTATATATCATGTAGTATTATTTAATACAGTTACAATGAAGTTTTTAATGTTTAAATAATAGCACTGCAAAATGGCATAATTTGTTTCATATGTTTACAGATACATCAGGTTCCTTAACAACATCACCCATAAGAGCTGCATCAGAGATCCAAGCTTTTCGAAATGTAGTACTCAAAGATATAATTGATTCAGAAAAAGCTCATGTAGCTGAAATGCAAGGTTCTATAAAGGGTATGCAGGCGTATTAAAATACGCTTAAAACTACATTTCAAAATATATTCTCCGAAACTCATTAGCAACGTGTGACGCTAGCCATTTGAGAAAATGGCGAAAAGAAAGATAGAGTATTTTATTTTTTGTATTTATTTTTCAACATACTTATGCTGACTGTTCCATTTATACTAAATATAAAATAAAGAAATAAAATGATATTAATGATAGGCTCCTAACGAGAACTAATTCTTATTTTAGGAAAAGTATTAGTAAGAATTATCTGTAATATTTTATTGCAATACACATTCTACCTTTATGGCTGGAAAGCCTAACATTTCTTGGAGTTTGTGACCCAGGCACAGGATGTCTAAGATGATCTGCATTTAATGTGCAACCTCGCTGCTTAATATTTAATATAGAAAAACAATAATAATGTTTTCGGCATAACATCATTTGATATACTGTATAAGACGAGAAAGTGGGTATACTTAAATTTAAAAACTACTAGCTAATACATTAAAACAGAACAAAGCGCTTCTTCCACTATTATATAATCTGTGTACAACGTGTTATTTTAAATTAAACCATAATTGTGTGGGGTAGTCACTTACAGCCTCAGCGGAGTGGAAATCTCATTTTATGCCTTGTGAGCATATCTCTTAATTAAATTGCTAGGGCAGAAAAACTTATACATTTTTCAGTTTCATCTATAACGCTATTGTTATAAAATGGATTTGAATATTTTGATCAAGAAGCAAAATTATTTTGATATTCCCTTCCCTTTTATTGCAATCTAGTAATGTTTTCATTTTTGTTAATGGATAGACATAAAGTTTTAGGTATATTCAACTAATATTCTAATTTCAACATCAAATAAAATTAGTAACTTTTCAAGTTAAGAGTAATACACGAGAACTTAGCCATAAATTATAATGTCTTTGATATGGAATTTTTATTACTTATTCGTTTATTATAATCAATCTAATTATTATCATTGTTTGTAACAGTCATGCTCGAGGTATATTGTAATAGAATCCTGTAGGTATACTAGACTAAATTTAGAGTGTCTATTGTAAGCTTAATGGATTATATTAATTAATGAAATGGTTGATCAAGTAAATTACTTTTATTAAGTGTCATATAGAACTAACAGGTGTCATTTTAAGTTAACTATATCATAAATTTAAATAGTCAGAGGAATCACGGTCGTGGGTTCAAATTCTAGTAATTGGACGTAACTACGTAAGTACTGACGTGATCCACTACTAACGCAAGCTTCCGTATTCCAAACTGCTGGTATTCTTTTTAAAAAGCTAATAATGACTTTGGCACTTAATCTGACATATAATTTACTTGTTACCTCATTTGCCACTTATAATTATTAATTATTAAGTCACTGCCATTCGAATATTATAATTTACAGTGTCCAAATAAGGTCAAGTAGTTTGTCAATATGAGAAAATCGATGAACTATATTTTGTTGTAACAATTCCTACGAGTATATGGCCATTATCTTTGTGCTTAACTATCACTCTATGGTTATTGTGGACATTAATTTTTAAGCAACATTGTGATAGCTACGTCCATCGTATGGTGGCGAGTTATGATGATTGTAGTGGTTTTTTACGACAGCTCCTTTATTGGGGAAAGTGGAAACGTCTTGAAGTTCGTAATTTTGTAACGCTGTCGCTGACATGAGACGTTTGGACGTGAGTGGGGACAGGTTTATTGCTCTTTTTGTAAAACCTTGGAAAAACTAGGCAAAATCAACTAGGATAGTAAAGTTTTATTACATAATTATATATAATATTTAACAGAAAACTGTTTTGTGCTAGTTTTTGCTATACCAAAACATATTTTACTTGGAATTACTGTCTTCATTGATATTTGATGATGAAGTAACAGGGCATAAAATTGTGAAGCCATTTTACAAATAGATAGACATGTAAACACTTTAGGAATGATTCGTGTTCTTACTATTCGTATCATGATAATTAATGAGAGGGAGATTATATCTTTATATTTAATTATTATTGTATGTATAGAATTTACCATAAATTATTTAATGTTATGTGAAAACAATTAATCCTAGCACTAACATTTTCATATTTTAGAACATTTAAATTAAAAAGTATATAATATGAATTTATCTTAGACAATTTACCCAAAATGTATGATTTGGTTTGCCATTTAAACTATTTAAATTCTAATGTAATGAAAATGAGATAACATAAATCGAAACCTCTAATCAAATCTAGAAGGGTTGTTTGAACAGTATAATAATAGTAAGAGTTCAAGGGCAAGCAGGCGCCTATTTCAATATAAATATTATTGCAGTGCCTCGCTAAACGCAGGATAACATTTGCATATTAACTCCAGCATCTGTTGTAGACCCACCTTTAGTAAAACCATACT
>JAOPUB010033821.1:0-10823 GCA_027564055.1 Neptis clinioides
TTATAGACTTTACCCTTAGTTTTTATTGGCATACGAGGATCACACAATACTCCTGTAAGCGAACGCCATTTTTGCCACGCAACGTTTATGAGTAATTCTATATGTAAGCAAAACCTTTATCTTCCTTTTCAGTTGGTCGAACTGCAAATCACTGTATCGTGGTAGCTCAACTGTACACTCAGGGCAAATGTTACGGTACCCATCTATTTATAGTACAAATACGAGATATGGAGACACATGAACCCTTACCTGGATTAAAAATAGGAGAACTTGGTCCTAGAATGGGTTTTAACACTGGTGATAATGGATTCATTGCATTTAATAAATTTAGAATACCGAGGGAGAATTTGTTAATGAAGAATGCTAAAGTAGAGAAGGTGTGTGAGCATACATATAGATCAGCATAATCACCATAATATATTATGTGTCTGTCTTATATTAGCGTTTTATAATAACTAAGGTAGCATTATTAGATACTTTCTCAAAATTAGCCGTTAGAGAGTTTTTTCAAAAAAATTTTAGTCCCCACAAATTCACGTTCCCCGTTTTTTACTCACTCTTAGAAATCAAAGTCAATTTTATAGTCTTACTTTATTTCAGGATGGCTCATACGTTAAATCAGCTCGACATGGGAAGTTGACATATGGAACCATGGTGTTTGTTAGAGTTACTTTGGTTGGTGAAGCATCGTTTAATCTCGCTAAAGCTGTTACTATTGCTGTAAGATACTCCTCTGTAAGAAGACAATCTGAATTAAGACCTGAGTAAGTACATAAAGAATAATAAAATACTACCTATATTGTCTAATTTTAGTCAGTTGAATCCAAGATACATTACACATACAGAAATAATAAAGTATCTGCTATTAATATAACATATTAACAGAAGATGATATGGTTTTAATATTTTAGTTACAATAGATTTATGAACAATTACACTTATTGTAATTTGAAAATGTTGTGGAACTAAATTTAATTTTAATTATTTACAGTGCCCCAGAACCTCAAATTATTGACTACCCAACTCAGCAACACAAGCTATTTATCTGCATAGCAACTGCCCATGCATTTCAATTGGCCGCAACATGGTTATGGAACACCTTTACTGCTGTGCAGGCAGATATGAAAAAGGGAAACGTGGATACTCTTCCCGAGGTAAATGCCGCCATTGATACGTCATAATCAAACCATCAACGATTTAAGACTTGAAAGCTCTGTGGCAATGTATACTTGAAGGAATTGTTAGCATTGAACACGTCATATTTACTTCATGCTTCCATTATGTTGTCATGTCATGTCAATAAGTGTTTGAGATTCAGGTGCCAACTTTTGGATTCTGTTTGCTCTCTGCTTAGAATAAATTTCATATCCCTAACAAGTGCACTATATAGAGTTTCATTTGTCTAGCTTATTCCTGGATTTCCTGCTTATAAATTCTATGATAATTAAGCAGTATTATTAAATGAATATCAAGTGTAGTTTGCCGAACCAATAATGCAGAAAGAATACCTCTGATACTAGCTGAAGAATTAAGTATATTACAATTGATAAAGATAGATAAAGGAGGCCACAGAATATCAATATCAGGGGGTACCCAATGGTCAATCCTCTAGTAGGCTGAGTAATCTACCTTTTTACATGAACACCATTATCCTTGTTTGTCATATATTTTGAAATAATTAGTTTGAATTTTAGTTGTAAGTGCACAATACATTAGGATTAAGTATCAAATATTGTGGTGTTCTGTAAATCAAGGCTTTTTCTTTCATGTTGTCATTGTCGAATAAGTGTTTAAGATTCAGGTGCCGACTTTTGGACTCTCTTTACTATCTGCTCAGATGTTCATATCCCTAACAAGTGTCTCATAAGTCTTGCTCATTCCTGGATTTCCTGCTTATAAATTCTATGATAATTAAGCACTATTATTAAATGGATGTCAAGTGTAGTATGCCAAACTATAGATGCACAAGGAATACATCTGATATTAACTGAAGAATTAATTTGATAAAAATAGATAAGGAGGGCCACAGAAAATCAGTATTAGGGGGTAACCAATGGTTAATCTCTAGTAAGCTGAGTGGTACACACCACTATACTTGTGTTTGTCATATATTTTCATATAATTAGTTTAGTAAATTTTAGTTAAACGTACCCAATACACTAGAGTTAACTGTCAAATATTGTAAATCAAGGCATTTTCTTTCTTCTTTCTTTCTCTTATGCGTGCTTTCCAGATTCGTCGTCGTAATTTGAGTTTGGCTACCATAATTTTTAGTATAATTTTAGAGTATAGAATTGTTTCTTATTTTCTAGCTCCACGCGTTATCGAGTTGTCTGAAAGCAGTGAGCACATCAGACGCAGCACACTATATAGAGCAATGCAGATTTGCGTGCGGTGGTCACGGATACATGCTGTCATCTAATTTACCATACTTATATGCGTTTGTAGCTGCTACCAGAACGTATGAGGGAGATTATACAGTGCTGTTATTGCAAACTGCAAGGTATTTTGTTACGTCACTTTGGAATTATATAAAAATAATATCAGTAACTTAGGGAACGCTGCCAATCTAATTTTAATTATTCTTTCACTGTTAGAAACATGCACTTATCAAATGGTTTGTTGATTAGCTAACCTTACTAATATTATAATTTCAAAGTTTGTTTGTTTAGATGTTTAGATATTCGGATGTTTGTTACTCAATAATGCGATAACGGCTTAACAGATTTTATCGAAATTCACCACATTGTTTATAATCTAGATTAACACATAGTCTACTTTTACCCCCAAAAATTCAGAGTTTTCGCAGTATAATAATAATAAGCGCCTAAATGTTTTTCTATAGCGACAATACATTGAGAATTAATTCTTTTTTTGATAAATTGCGAAGCCAGGGCGGGTCGAATAGTGTCATAATTATTATAAAAGTGTTCTCTTTTATTACTAAATTTCAAACAACAACCTTCGTTACAGAAAATATTAATTCTGAAAATTTAAATTTAAATCAATTTTTTATATGAAAGTATGGTAATTGAAAATTTTAAAAATAATCGTTCGGGAAAATTTTGATTTAAAGCACTTTTTAAAAAATAAAATATTTATTCCAGATTCTTAGTAAAAGCATGGGAGCAAGCTGAAGCCGGTAATACTGTGACCCCAACAGTTGCCTACTTAAATCGTTATTTCAATACTAAACAAAAGGTTGTTTGGGACAATAATCCTGAAGGAATAATTAGGTCGTTCCAAGCTGTAGCTGCTGGGTAAGACACAATATTGCTCTTATTGTTGTCTTAATGATTTTTTACGTAAATCAATCCAAAACGAGTAAATTGTTTATTTTTTTTAAGCTCCAGTTTAACTTAAAAAAAAAAGAATGTTTCAGTGTTTTGTTTAGATTATATTTTGATTATAATTTTATAAATTTTAGGAAAATTTCCTTATGCGTCGCAAGTATAAGAGATAGAATGAAGTCAGGTCATGATTATGAAGACGCATGGTTGTTGACGACAGTTCAACTCGTGAATGCTGCTGAAGTAAGTTTTAAAACAACGACATACCACATAAGTTTACGTTTGAGAAAAAATTATGGCATAAATTGCGCATTCTGAGTGTACTTCACAATTGCATTAATAATTACATCGCGACGTTTACTAAAAGTTAGAAATCAGTGTAACTTTCTATATAGTTTTATATTTTCGCATTCCGGAAATATTTTTTTGTTACGTTTAGCTTGAAACTGACTGATTCTAATTGAAGCAGTTAAGCAATATGCTGAATAAGATTTAAAAATATAGTAATGTAAAATTAACGATCACTCATGGATCTTTGTTAACCTTTTGGATGTTTGTATCCTACTGACTGCGCCATGCGACATGCGCACGACAGTTTTTATATACTAACTGATCGGTTAACTTCTTATATAACCAATTATATGTTTTTCCAGGCCCACTGTCGCGCTGTATTATTGGAAACATACTGGAATGAGATGATACGATTGACTCAGTCGTCAAGTGACAATGTCAAGATTGTGTTGAAACAACTTGCCATGTTGTATTTAGTTTATTGGGTTTTGGAGAGAACCGGCGACCTATTAAGGGTAATACTTCAATCTTCAGTTTTCATATTTTTGAAAATCTGATATAGTATATCTTGTATACATAGATAATATTTTTTATTTTTATATTCTAGTATTCTTCTATATCAGAAAAAGATATTGATAAACTCCAAAGAAGATATGAAGAATTATTAGAAAAAATTAGACCAAACGCAGTTGGGCTTGTCGATGCTTTCGATTTAAGAGATGAAGTAAGTTTAAAAATTTAGTAAAGTATAGTAAACACATTCACCCCCTATTATTACATCTACCCATATTGTTAATTGTGTTAAATCGTGTAAACTGCTATAACTTTAGTCTCTAAATATCATAAATTGGCTTTCTATATAATATTTTTTATTGTTAACTAGCTGATCTGCTTGCTTAGCTTAGTTGTATTTAAACTGTTTACACACTCACACATTCTTTCATAAACTTAGGTGATTTTTTCAGATTACAATATTTTGTACATACAAACAAAATATAACACATATATCGAATATACCTTTCGAATAGTAGGTAGTTTTCTATCCCACAGGAAATATACATTTTTCCGGAATAAAAGTATTCTATCTTCTAAGTCAGCTTAAAAGATGCTTGTATGCCAAACTTGATGCAAATCGGTCCAGCCGTTTCAGCGTGATGCGCGTACAAAGATACAGACAGACAGACAAAAATGCAGTAAAAAATTGTTTTGGCTTCTATAGGCGTTATAACGTCCCCCTGCATTTAACATTTCTGAGATATCTGGTGTATATGGTGTTGTCGATATTGACTCGAGTTAATATTTTATACAAATAAAACGTTACTGGATTGATAAAGAATTTAAATCGCGAGCGCTTTTTGGTAATGAGTTAAAACACCTTTATTCGAGTACGCATCATTTTTTTTCATTTCCATTAAATAAAAATATTTTTTTAATAGCTATTAAATGAACAGTAAGAAAATTACGTAATCGTGATGAAATTTTTTTTAAATATTTATTTTAAATAGGTATTCAGTAATAAATAAACAGCGGATTCGTCTTGATATTTAATGTATATTCTTGATCTGGGTCTAAATCTTAGAACGAAACAGATGGGATGAGCAACTAATATGAGAATTTATTAATTTCGTTTAGCATCATTAGGTATACTTATACAGTTCCAAAATACGTCGTCAAGAAGAAATTTAAATGAAATTGAATGTTTTAGTTTATTTATATATATTTTAACAACAACATTATTTTGTTTCTTATTATTATATATGGCACTATGGTCACAATAGTATACTAATCCAAAACATAGATCGCCTTAGTATAGATAAGTAAAAAGAGCAAAATACAGATTTATATAAATTAATATAATTGGACTAAAAGAATATCAGGAGATAACGGATAATGAGATCTAACCTACTTTAAGATCTCACATTTTTGAAATAACAACAATTGTTATAGGTATCCAATACAGCAAAGAAATAGAGTTTACTACTAATACTTGTTCATAATGTTATATTGTTCCTATAAATACTTATTTGGACTTTGCATGGAATTTGGCACTCATTTAGATCTCCATGGCCCTATATGGATGGCCATAGAGGCCCTCAGCCGAGTATAATTTTAGTATTGAACTTGGCTCCTTTTTAACAATTATTTTTTTGATGGGATATAAAGAAACTAGCGTGATTTCGATTACCTATCTGAGGGGACGCAAACTGACTTTCGCACCCCAGCGCTAAATATGCTTAAGACGGCTCTAGTTATTGATATCTTCTCATTAGTGTATGGAAGATGTTATATCTTCTCATAAGTGTATGAAATATGCGATATCTTTTCACTACTATATGGCTGATTTAAGTAGTCTATCAATTGCTGTAGTACCTATTGTAAATAATTTAACACTGCCTAATACACAAGATACATGGCAAAACTTTAGCGTACCTTCTTTTAGCGATATGAAAAACATTACACCTGGTAACAATTCTAATTCTATATTAAATAATATAATTTTCCCAGTAACAGATTTGCCTTTATCCAGTGAATTTGGCTTATATCCACCACGCAGATATAATGAAAACGTGGAAAGGTTATCAATAACAACAAATTCTTATACAGATGAAGAATCTCTTCCACCGTCTGCTTACGATGATCGATGGCAAAGCTTTTCTTCATTAAAGAAATCATATCTTACAAGTACCTCTGGCTTTCGACCTCTGGCAGGATTGTATTATGATGGATTCCTGCATCAATCCTTAAATAAACAGGTTGGATTTTTACCATTTCAAAATAACATATATAAATAAATTTTTGTCCTGAATCCGCGATAAAATTAATGCTTATGTTTTAAAGTATGAAGAGTGAGTTTTAAAAGATATATTTACAAACAGACTAACAAAAATTTAAGTGATCTCTTTGGCTTCTATAAATATCATTTTAATGTCGCATTAGGTTTTCATAAATATTTTTAATATACAGACGCAAAGTAATCTTCTTTTTAATATATATACAAAAGGTAAAAATGTATATAAATATTTCATTAATAAATTACTTTTACACAAAAACTGTAAATCAAAAAATGTTTTATTCAGGTCCTTTGGAACATCAAAAATTATTTACTTCTAGTTTAGTGAATATTATATATTCCAAGTACGTATCCCTTTTTCTGTTCATTCATGAATAGTAATTAAATGAATACTATATTGAAATATGTTTCTGTCAAACTTGAATAATATTAAATTCATATTTATCTCTTATATTCATATAAAAAACATCCTTTTTACGCAATATTGCTGAATGTTAAATAAGTTAATTACTTTTTTAATATTTATTTTACCATATTGCTATTAAATTTAATATTATTTGAATGAATACTTAGATGTTTTAAAGTAATAAAAAAAATTACAATTAGTCGCAAGTTTACTTGAAACATTATCGGTCTTATTACAAAAAAAATCATCTAAAACCATGGTTTTAAGTTATCACATGTGTATGACATTTTTATAAAGTATCGTTAAAGTAAGTTTAAGCCTTGAATTATGGTCCGTTTTTCTTTACAAGATATACACACGATTCGATCAGGTAGTCGTATTTTTGTTAGTATTATCCGTGGCTACATTTGTAAAAAACGGTTATTTTAATGTTACAAACAGACCCTCCCATTTAATAATACAGTTTTGATGATTTGCGTGAAGTTAAGAAAAATAGATCATACTTTGTAATTAATGATATTTACAAATATCCTTATTAATCTGTTGTATCTGTAATATTAAATTCAGTGTTCTTGAAAGATGATTTTATATATGAATTGCTGATCTGAATTGCCCCGTGATGCTCAACTCCTATGGGACACAACGTGTAGTTATATATATATATATATATATATTTTTTTTTTTTTTTAATTCTAACCTATAGTTCCTGAGATTAGCGCGTTTAAATAAACAAACAAACTCTTCAGCTTCTATATTAAATAAGAATGGATAGTAAAGATTCGATGATTTTTTTTATATTAACTAAGAAATAACATTAAAATACTTTAAGTATTAAAAATCAATTTGTATATATAAAATAACGAAGTCTTTATCTTTTACAAAAACAACAAAGGCTTAACTTTAAGATACTTTTCAAACTATCCAAGTATCAAAAGAGATCCTAGTAGGTACTGTTATCCACCACAAATAAAGCGTCTATTAAAGTTGCAGGAAGTAAAACTTTAAGCCAAGTTCTTTTATAGAAAGATGGAGGCTTAAGATGTCGTTGAAAAAAGTTCCGAATGCCATCCGATAAAATGTTTTGCTCGTATGTAAGCCTTAAGATTTAACTTGATTTGTCTTTGTCTTGATAACGAGTTCCTACCTGAAATTATAACACTGTGTGACATGATTTTGGTACCCGATAAGCTGATTGCAATTATACATTTTTATTAATTTAAGCATATAAACATAGTAGGTTTTTTTATTATTTTCGCTTCTTGTTTTTGGGATATACTCCACCAACTTTTTCGTAAAAGCAAAATTAAATGTATGTGTGAGTTTTATCAATTGTGGTTTTATTGTTTGGATTTGGCTGGAAACGTCATGTATGAATTAGTATTCGCGGGTAAGTTATTTCATATTTTTTGGTACAGTATATAACCTTTGGTCCGACAAATTAAAATTAGTCACGCTAGTGTTATTGGTATAGTGAACTAATATCATAGTGATTAAGATCACCTGTTCTGTTCTCAGGTCCACGTAAGTTATGTTTATTATATAGTAAAGTGTTCGGGAAGGGATAAGGAGCATTGTTATAACGAAAGGATGCATAGTGCTATTTTATTAATTTTGGTAAATTGTAACGCAGTGTAATTACTTGTTTCCAAAGATATTTTTTTAAAATTTTATTAGAATTTTTATATTAGAAATTTCACCAATATGAAAGATTGTATGTTTGGATATTTGAATTCGTAAGCTTTTAAAGTATTATTGTGGACAAGTTAAAACAATGTTTTATTTAAAACGAAGTAAAGTATATAAAAGTATTTTATAAAGCCATTAGGAAGTATTTAGAAGTATGAGGATTAAATTTTTAACTAATTCCAAATCTTCTTGAATGAGTTTTATAAACTTGCGTCATTAAATATTAAGATTCAAAGTTAGGGAGTTATTTACCAATGGAAAATGTACTTACTTCAAATTTTATAACCTACTTGCGGGGCATTATTAAAGTTATGTTTCAAGGTTTATGTTTTATGACTAGCCGACCCGTCCCGGCTTTTCCCGGGTCCAATTTACGGGTAATGTAGTTTAAAAAAATTAAATTACCCTAAGTTACTCCCTATAACCCAGCTATTCGGTAGCGCTTCCGCTAAGACAAGCCATGCGAAGTGCAAGGCTACGTAAGGTACGGTACATAAATTGGATTCGGATTATACCATATAAATAAATTTCTCGGTATAAATGTTGTCATTAGTGGAGAGCCATTAAATACTTATGGTTTTATTACAAAACAATAACCATGTTTTAAACCTGCTCTGAAGACGATGTTGAAAAATGTTATAAAGAAATAAACCAAGGTTCAGGGATAAATCTATATATCGTCACTAACTTTCATCTGCGTTCGTTTCCAGAAGTCAAACCATTCACATCCATTAACTCGTATCCAAAATTAACCTCCCACCATTTAAATTAGGGAATTGAGTTAAGCGTGTGGTAAACGCCTTCTGCAATTGATGAAGAAGACAATATATTTCAAATCTACAGGTTATGTTTTGCAGAGTTACAAGCTTGGCTCTATATGACCTCTGATAACTTTTCTGAAAGTGCGATGTATATTATGGTCTCGTCTTGGCAACATTTTACATAAAAATGTTTTTAGTGGGATACGGTTGTATAGAAAGAACTGTCAGCAAACCAAAGAATGCAAATAATCATTTACACTTTAAAGTTTCTAAAATATCCACTCGTAGTTTATACGAGTATTTTCTTTGAAACTCAAAAATTCTCGCATGTTAGGGACATTATTATTGTGTTGCGAAGTCCTTGGTCCAAAGAGCCTGGTAATACATGAGTGCATTGTACGTGAAGTTGACAAATGCCTTCGGGCCGCTAGGTGTTTGTTGTCGCCTCGTGAGCCAGCTGCCACGACACACGACGCGCCGTGTTTAGTTTTAATTTGTTGTAATGTATATTTGTTGAGCTTGCTTTTGACGCTTTTAATTAATGCTTTCGTATATTTTACTTTAAATCTTACAACAGCTAATTAATTTGATAAAAAAGGATTTTTTATAGTCTACTTTATTAATATGCGCGAGTACTACTTAGATTTATGGTCTACTTTATTAATATGCGCGAGTACTACTTAAATTTATAGTCTACTTTATTAATATACGCGAGTACTACTTATATTTATAGTCTACTTTATTAATATGCGCGAGTACTACTTATATTTATAGTCTACTTTATTAATATACGCGAGTACTACTTAGATTTAATTTCTTCAACAGACTATAAAGTCAACTTTTTCTGAGGATTTTAGACGAATTAACCCTTACTTTTTACATACATATAAGAGATCTACGCAATATTCTCGGATGACAGAGTTGTATCAATACTAATATTATAAAGCTGAAGAGTTTGTTTGTTCGTTCGAACGTGCTTAACTCAGAAACTACTGCTTGGAACTGAAAAATTATTTTCGTGTTAGATAGTCCATTTATTGAGGAAGGCTAGTCTATATAACGTCATGCAATGACTAATAGAAGTGAAGCATTACGCAGATGAAGTCGCGCGGGTCGGCTAGTATAAATACGTTGATTCAAATAAAACAAATAAAAGAAAAAACCGATAGCCAATCTTTACACAGTCGGTGAGCCACATGGTAAAAGAAAATGTGAAACAGTCTTCCAATTTTTCCTTATTCCATAAAATAATATGAGCTTATTTCTTATATTAATTACTGTTGTTACAAAGACTTATTATTTATTTATTTAAGTAAAGTGAAATGAATTTATGAATCATATTATTTATTCTGAATAAAAAAATACTTTTGAATTAATAATATTCAGTCGACTAGATATATATTATTAATGTTGATGGTAACAATACTGTTCTGACTAAACGTTGGTAGCATTGATTTAAATGCAACATTCTAATTGGCGCAAAATATCATGCGATCATCGGTGTGCCAACACAAAGATAAGGTTTGTTTGATGCGAATAGGCTCTGAAACTACTGAACCGATTTTAAAAATTCTTTCGCCGATCGAAAGCTACGACCT
>JAOPUB010033829.1:0-10822 GCA_027564055.1 Neptis clinioides
AAAAGTTTTTCTTTTTAGTTAATAGTAAAAGCCGTTCACTTGCGAGCTGATGCAGCGCTTTCAGCACAGGAATGCTGTTTAAAAGTGTCTCTACTTCCTCTTCGCTTTAATCTCGACCAGGATACTCTTGCATTCCTTGTGGGATTCTTCTCCAAACTTGGGACTGATGAAACCAACGGTAATTATTTGATTTTCAATGTTTCCTAACGACATCCAGTGGCATGTTCTGGATTATAATGCATAAACTTTATTCTCAGATGAAGACACAAAAAGTATAGGAGGGCTATCAACAGAATCGAGTGGATCTCGACAAACGACTCCTACGCATCGACCGCCTGTCATGAGCATCGGGAGCCATCTTCGTGACCCTCCACCCACTCCCACATCCTTGGGAGATGCGGACTGCCTTTCACTTAATGAAACTGGTAAAAAACAAAACGCCTTCTGACGGGTAACATTAATTTTGCAATAATTATTCTGTTGAAACAATTGTCATATTTCAGTTATTCGGGATGACGAACCCCTTATGGAGACGTACGAAGCAGAACGCCTCGTATCAGAAAATTTAATACAATTGGAAGAGGACTTCCAGCGTCTTGGTATCAATCAAGAGAAACCCACGACTAAATTGCCAGATTCGGAACCGGTCGATGATTCGCCCGTCTATTTTCGGTATTTTTATTTAAAAAATTTGATTAGATTATATAATCTAATCAAAATATTAAATTTGATTAGATTATATAAGTTAAGCTAATTACCGTCAAGCTAATTTGATATATAAAAATTCTATAAAATTAAATTATGTTATTAATATTTTCAGACGAGTCGTATTCTCTCCCGAAGTCCCGATTAGATTGGACTACGTAGGTAAGAGAGTGGACCTCTCGGCCGGACCAGTTGCAGGTTTGCTGATGGGTCTTGGTCATCTTAACTGTTCAGAACTGACTTTGAAGAGATTGGATTATAAGTGTGTGCTTTTGTTATTAATTTGGGGTTTAATTAGCAGACCTACTGTACGATGTTAATTATGCTAAAAATTCTAAATAAGGTATGACGAAATATATTTCCTTCCAGACTGGGTCTTCTGGGATTAGAGAAACTAGTTCAATGGGCGTTACACGAGTGGTTGTCGGATATCAAGCGGCATCAGTTGCCTGGTTTACTTAGTGGAATTGGACCTATGCATTCACTTTTACAGATTAGTAAGTAAAATGATACTCAAAACACTCTAGAACATTTTAAAATATACCCGTTACTTCCTCTTTATTATGAAAAAGTTTTGTTATAACGTTTAATATTGTAGTTACTGGCATCCGCGACTTGGTTTGGCTGCCGGTGGAACAGTGGCGGCGGGACGGGCGGCTCGTACACGGGCTGCGTCGCGGTGCAGCCTCCTTCACTGCACGAACTGCTGTGGCCGCTTTAGATATCACTGCTAGATTACTGCATTTAATACAGGTATATTATGGTCATTTTAAATAGTTCAAATAGGATAGCAAAAAAAATATATTATTAAAATTGTATTTCAATATCACAGGCCACAGCAGAAACAGCATTTGATATGCTGACCCCGAGCCCCGCGCTGCCACTCGGCGAGGGACACGTGACACGAGCGCGTAGACGTCGCCGTGATCCTGCGCGACAACCCGCAGACATACGAGAAGGCGTTGCAAGCGCCTACAATACCGTCAGGGAGGTGGGTCTAGATTCATCATATTATTTCATAGTATTATTGTTTACTATTATTATAGTTTTTCAAAATATAGTTTAGGGATAAGAAATCATAAAGTGGTAGTTCCAAGACTGAACTTTTAAGATTATAAATTAATTAATATAATTTAAAATATTTATGCTATAAATGTTTTTGGGTCATTCAAAATTAATAGTTTAATTAAGTAATTGTTTTATTTGAATTCACAGGGTTTCGCTGAAACCGCAGCGACGATAACCGTAGCAGCTCGTCGCGGACACGGCGCAGGTGTGCTGCGACATTTGCCCGGCGCTGCCGTAGCACCCCTGGCCCTCGCCGCTGCCGGTGCAGCCGACGTGCTCGGGGGCGTGCGTGCGCACCTCGCCCCTCACTTGCACAGGGACCACAGAGATAAGTGGAGGAGACCTGATACGGGTAATAAACTGCCTCTATGCTGACCACAATTACGACAAGACCTAAAATTCCCCATTATGTCCTTGGAGTTCTTTACATTTTATTTTATATTTAAACTACTTAAATTTAATGCATCAAAGTTAATTTTTTTCAATATTTTTGTTTATTACGTACTACAAAAATACTTTATTCTCATTTCAGATACTACTGATTAAAAACATCTGCAGCCGTTATACAGCCCCAAGATTATGCAAAAGAAATAGATTAGTAAATTTTTGATAAATAAAAAAGACAATGAAAATTCCATGCAATTAAGCAAATATTAAAATATATTTTTGTACATAAAATAAAAGTTTTCAAGTCATATCAATATAATATAAGCAGTAACTTTGCTTCAATCCAGCTTACATAAACTTAAATAGTTCATATTAAAATGGTGCTTGATTTTTATAGACAGAACTAGCATTTTGAAGCATTTAGTTGCTTTATTCTCTAGTTGTAATATAGGTGTAAATATTTTTTTTACAATTTTAATAATTTGAATGTTTGTCGGGTGCCATGACATTAAAAAAGCAAAAGTAATATTAAAAATATTATTTTTTCCCATTACATTAAATGTAACCAAGTATGTTTCTTTGATTTCAATACCTGTGTGTGATTTTACGTTTTAGTTATATAGAGCTAGCAAAACATTCTTATGTGCGATATTTATAGGCTAGTGAAGTAAAATATGAAGTTATAAATAAAAATTGTATTCCTTTTTATGATAAAAATATAAATGCAAATAAATCATTATCTTAATATTAAGTTTTTAAATTTCGCCCAAATACCTCCATGACAAAAAATAAAAGAAGTGATTTCAAATTTTTATTTAAGTTTTCTAATACTATCTATATTTAATATAATATGTGTAGAAAATAAAATTTATGCATCTTTTTCTACTTTTTCTTCAGGATACTTATCGGTTAAAAAACTTTTGACTTCACCATATTCAGTTTTCAAATTGAGACGAATCTTCTCATGATTTCTATATTTTTCATATTTTTTAAGAAAAACCTCATAATGTGGCATTTTTTCATAGAATCGTGGAAATTTCTTTCTCTTGAGGATGACCCTATCATTCATTATGTAGTTATTGAAATCTAATGTCTCGTCTTTGGGTATCTCCTCCTTTGTCCTAACATGTGAAGGGCTAGCTACAACATTGGGGTAATTCTCATTTTCTTCCTTAAACTCAACTAAATGAAGTTTCTTTTCATCCGCAAGTTGTTGATGTGTTCTCTAAAAAAAATAATGTTATAAAGAATAATTTATCAATATGGTATGTTAAAGTATTTTTTTTATGATGTTTGATGATTAACAAGTAATACCTGTTGTAAAAGTCCAATGAAGAATGCCTTGACAATATGTTGTAAATTATTATTGGAGTTATCAAGCTTGGCTCTCAAGTCTTTGATTTCTATTGCTTGACAGATTTCTTTTATGGCTCTGTGACACTTCAGTCCATAACCTTCATTCTTCTTTTCCACATATATTCTCGTTTTTCCAAATGCTGTATAAAAGTCATGGAAAACTGGAAAAATTAGAATTAGTAGAGTAATAATTTTTTCTTCTAAACTACCATCAGCCCCCAAAATGTTTCAAAAATTCAAGACATTTAATTCTGAAGTTACCGCTAATAAAATATTTTTCCAATATTTTACCCTGAAATTATGAACTAGATATTATTCAGGGACTGATAGACTATACCTACTTATTCTATAATAACCTTTAAATTTTTTTTTTAATATACCTGTGTGTCCATTGTAAATTTCAAAATGCATCAGTTTTTTTCCAGCTCTGTTTTTCGCCTTTCTTAATGCAGCAGGTGCTTCCTTTGCTTTGCCAATACCAAAACCTGCAAGACCTTGTCCATTGCCCGTAACAACCTTAAAGTATATCAACATGTTTAGAAATAAAACCATTAAGGTTATTTTAATTATTTTATCAATTTAAAAAATACCATTGCTTGGAAATTTCTTGTGCGGCCCAGACTTCCTTTCATAATGAGCAAAGATCTTAACTGGAGGACTTTTGTGTCAAAACCAGTGAACTCCTCTAAAAATATGAAAAAAATTAATGATTTAAGAATTATAATAAAAATATTTTTATTTTTTATAATATATATAGTTTTATTTAAACTTAGAGATCACATAGAAATGATGAAAGTAATGCTAAATTGATACATGCCATCTCCAACAGGGCCGGGAGGGCCAAGACTGCGTCCTGGCATGCGGGAACCAGACCAACCTCTCTCTATAGGACTTAGTCTAAATCTTCGAAATTTTGTCATTGAATCTCGTAGTTTAATTAACTTTTCCATTCTGTAAACATAAATATGTTTTGTCAAATGGTACACCAAATTTAAAAGTTTTCCAATTCTCTTGCTTCTACCTTTCCGGGTCATCAGGAAGTCTTTGTTGTTTCAGCAATTCTCTTCCTTTAATGACTGGAGATGACAAACCAGGCCATAACATGTTTACCTTACCAATACCTATAACTTGACCACGATTTAGGTCACGAATACGGATACGACCAGCGCCCCTACCACGACCCTTCTTAGCTCCAGCATTACTTACAGATGTAACAGATTTCCATAGTTTTTCTGCAGGTACTACAAGAAGTGTTCTATTAAGAGATCGTCCATAAATAATAACAAAAGTAACAAACTCATTCCTGATTTACTTTTAAATATGTTAGGATTTAACAATTCAAAATAAAATTTTATTTTAAATTAGTTATGCTAAAAAATGAACACTTAAATAAAATTTAATAAAAATTCTAGCGATCGATTGGCAAAAGAAAACAAAAAATATATGGAATAATCTTTTTTAAATGCTATACATATGTAACTTACATTTATTGAAGAAATTCACTGAAGAAACCGTCGTAGTACTAATGTGTTTGAGGTTACATTGGTTTTGATATTGGGGTACATTATTAATTATTAAGTTTAATGGCTTGTTTACTATATTTCGGAGACATAATAGTTTTGTAGCCATTGTAATTGTTTGAACGATTAGTACCTCTTAACTTATTCTCATTTCTAAAATTCTCAATCAAAGCCAAATAAAACGAAAATAAGTTCTTAATATTTTTGCGAATTCTGACAAAAAAGAATTTCGTGTTACCAATTTCCTGATCTGCAATTCCATACCACTTTATTTTAATGACATTTTTGTAGATAGAATAAAAGTGGATATGTGGTATATTACATTTTATTTCAATTATTTTTCTTAATAATTAAAGTATTAAAAAAGTATTTATCAACTACTTAATTTATTATAAGAGTGGATTCAGTTACTCATCCACTCTCAACTGAAAATAAGGTAATAACTCATGCATTGATAACACTGATTAATTATTCATAGATTTTTCAAAAATTAAATTGCAACTGCTCATTCTTTAGCTTACAGTGTTATGTAATTTGGTAATAAATGTAACTAATTACTGGTATTAGTTAATAATTACTTTACTACATTATAATATAGTAACGAATATTTTAAAAAAATCGATAGAATAGAAAGTCTTTATTGCACACACATCAAAGAAATAAAACTCAACTACATAGTCACAAAAAAAAACAAATTGAAGGTATGCAAAGGCGATCTTATTGCTTCAAGCAATCTCTTACGAACAAACCTTGGCAGTTAAAGTATCTTTGTAAATAAAAACGGGATAGTGCAGACTGACTAATTGTAAATAATAAATTATACTTAAATGCAATACGCATACATAAACATAACAATAGTCCTAAGACATACATATAGATAATATATAAATATACACATATACATGTGAATACTTAATACATAAAAATACCTATGATTTTAAAATAATAATAATCGATTTCAATTTCAAAAGCACTTGTTACCGATTCTTGTTGTTCTATCCTATAAGATATCTCTAAGGTCTAAGTTGACAATTGACGTCATGACATGTCATTTTGATGTAATTTACGTGGCTGACAGAATGTTACAGCTTCGAATTTGATTATTTATTAAATTAAAAATTACCGATAAATTTATCTTGCTATTAAGTAAACTTTGGATGTATCTTGTAGTGTGTTATTTATAATAATTGTGCAACTATGGGCCTTTGTAAATGTCCAAAAAGAAGAGTAACTAACCAGTTTTGTTTCGAACATCGAGTAAATGTTTGTGAATATTGTATGGTAACAAATCACCCAAAGGTAATAAATATATCCAGGGGCATATTGCATCAGGAGAATCTATCAAAATCTATATCTAATACTTTATCACATATGTTATTTTGTTTGTTACAGTGTATTATACAGTCATATCTGCAATGGTTACAAGACAGTGATTACAATCCTATTTGCGAAATATGTACGAAAAGTTTAGCAGAGGGCGAATGTATACGACTAACGTGTTACCGTAAGTATTATACTCGTATTAGAATTATTGTACAAGTAATAGACAAAATTGCATTTATAATATGACAGCTGTACTGTGTGCAAACATTAACATAGAAAATACAGACAAACATTTTATACCATAGTTTCTTTTATTGATTCCTTTATTTTGATTCTATATTATTTTATAAGAGTAGTAATACACATATATTAAACTTATTTTGATCATTTCTATACTCAATTGTATTTATCCGTAAGTAGATATGGTAATGACCGTGTTCATTACTGGATTAAAATACCTTAATCAAGAATTATATTTAGACTGGTCTTAATATCACACATTTAATTTATAATAAAATACTTTAAACTACAAATTTAAATTTTATGCATAGACAAATAATGGATATATTTAAAAAAAGAACTAAACTTTTTATCTGTGCATAGGAATAGTTAGTTTACTCTATTTGTTCGAGTTTCCAACCTATTTAATCAATTTTGATTTATTAAATAACTCTTACAGATGTTTTTCATTGGGAATGTGCGGAGTCTCGATACCGTGCTTTACCTCGCACAACAGCGCCTGCTGGTTACCAGTGCCCCTCTTGTGCTACACCAGTCTTCCCACCATCCAATCTAGTATCTCCAGTTGCTGACGTGTTACGAGAGAAACTAGCTGGTGTCAATTGGGCTAGGGCAGGTCTAGGACTACCCTTGGTATGTAAAAGCTATAGATTTTCTTAGTTTCAATTCTTTTACCATTTTATTAAAAAGAAAATTAGCTTTCAGAAGACCAAGATTTGAAAGGTGCTGCTGGTAGACGAAGCCAATCCCCTAACCAGAGTGAATTCTTTACAAATTCAATGGATAATCAAAGAGGTACACCTGCTGGGGCCAGTGATGACGAATCTGCAAATAGGTCTACAGCAAGCACACCACATTCCATTGTACAAATTCCTGACGAACCGGTTAATATGTATGATAGCACTTCTGTTAAACGTGATGGCTTACAAGGTTTGATTATCAAAGATTTAATAAATGTGATTTGTATCAAAATCATCCCCTAGTAACCAATTTTGAACCTTAATAACATAATATATTTTTACTATGGCAACATTTGAAAAAGAAAAGAATAAATATTTTTTATTTACCAGACTTATTTTAGTAGTGGGATAATTTATTCATTCTTTATTATATTTTTTTAGGAGTACAAGCATCAAGAAAAGCATTTAAACCAATAGATCAAACACCACTTTTAAATTATGACCATGATGAAAATAAATATAAGCAGAAATCAACTTTTGCTTGGATCAGTAGATGGTGGAAGTAAGTAAAAATATCTTTATAATATGTTTGTATTTAAAACACAATAATAATAAAGGAGATAATTTTCAGCAATACAATATTGAATTATCATTCCAATTCAGCCTTAATATTTTACTTTTGTTCATTGTATATTATCATATCCAATAAAGTAAAATTTGCTTTCAGGAATACACTTCCATCATCCCGAGTAAGAAGAGCAGGTGGCATTTATAGAAGATACTGGGTCATGTTATTTATGCTCATAGTGGTTGTTGTTGTGTTATTAATCTTGAGCCACAGAAATGTTGACGATGACAACCCATTTGGTTCTATCTTTGATGATGATAGAAGAGTATTACAGAAAAACTAATATTCAAATATATTGCAAGTAACATTAAATATTTATGAAATCAAGCAATTTTAGTGATAATATAAGATTGTTAATTGTTTTCTCCTGTACAATCTTAAATATAATATTTAACATGTCTTTTTGTTACTTCATTAATATATTTTACATTTACAAGATTTTGGTGCAACTGTCTACATCCTTTCCTAGAAACATAACTGAAAATATGTCATTGTAAAAGTTAGGATAGTATTCACAAGCTCTGCGACAGTCTGGCATCCAGTTAACTTCAAGTAATTTAGGTAGAATACTAGTTTTATCGTCATTCCAACTCAGCATAAGATCTGCTGCATATAGGGCACGAGATTGAGGGCTCTTAGCTATTCCACATGGAGCTTCTTTAGATGTTGCTCCAATAAATAATTCTGAAAACATTTCAAAAATAGATTTTTCTACTTGATTCCAATCATGACTTGGGTATTGTTTCGCCCAACTTTCTTTAAATTCTTCAGCTAAAAGCCTAAATAAAGACACTCCTGGGTTATAATTCATGACAGTAAAATGTTGTTCATAGTCTTCAAAGTTATTCAGTGCAAATGCTTTGTTTGAAAATCTCAAGAAGAAATTATTATAAATGTAAACTTCAGTGGGATCAACAGATGTTAAGAGAATAACATAGCGAATATCAAACTTCACTTGACCAATGCCAGGTCTTTCAAAGAGTACTGGGTTCTCAATATATTTTTGAGCTATTTTTGGACCTGATAAGGGTAAACGGCATAAAAAGTCCATATTGTCTGTAATATATGTATCTAAACCTCTAGCAAGGTTATAGGGCTTACAAATCCAATGGTTATTTAGTCCTTGTCTTTTCCTCTGCATATAATATGCAACAAGTTTAGGCAGTTCAGTTTTCATATTATATGTTGTAGGCAGCCATGTTGGAAGTGTTTCTAGATCATTTTTAGCATTGTTGGGATTATTTGTATTTCTTCTTGCCACAATGGCTAAAAGATCTTTAATTGTAATAACATATTCAAATGGAAATTGATTCACAAACTTATGAGGAGAATTGATACTCAATTCTTTAAAAGTCTTAAAATGATTAATATACCACAAAATATCAGCATCATTTTCATTATTGACAATTTCGAATTCTGAAGTGTTTAAATACTGGTTAATATATTCATATTCAGAATACACTTTGAGTTTAGATGAAGATATACTCCTATTTGCCAATAAATCTAATTCAGGTAGGGACTCAAGTACGTGGCCTTCCAGAAAATATTGTGAATCTGGTTCTTCTTGAATGAAATTATTGTTAAAATACTCATAATGTCTCCAGGGAATAAGCATTGCTTCTCTTTGGACAGAATCTGAATAATTCCCTTCAACAAAATTTCTAGTAACAATATCACCTTCTTCGACATTTTCAATAGGAAATAGTAATGTATAAGTTAGTTGTTCTGGAACATATATAAAAGGAACTGCTCGGAAGTTGGGATTTTCGGAGTGAGTGATACCTGATCCTAACTCATCCATGACATACCACACTGGCACCCTATCTTCAACTGATAATTCATCACCTGCAACTGCATAAGTGTTTGCATATTTCCAGATATTTTGGCAGACTTCATTTATTTGTTCCTCAGTCGTTTCAGCTTCAACTTGGATAAGATTGCACATTCTCTCTAGTAAAACCGGCACATTTCTGAGGTTATTTTTAATACTATTCGCTTTGAATGTCCAAGCATGATCAATTAGATATATATGGCTAGAATCTGTACGATCTATGTCTCTTATAGCAATAACGCTCCACAGTGGTTCATAAGGTTTTTTCTCTTCATCATCATAATCAATTTTTACTAACTGGAATGCTGCACCTGAATCAAATATTTGGTCTTTTAGTTTCTTACACAAAATCGACCAGAACAACTCCGGAACTCCTGATAATACAAGTTGATGTTTATGTGCTGCCAAAAATGCCTTGTAATTACATATTCCATCCATTTCTAATTAATTTTATTTATAAAGATTTGAATTAGTTACGATAAGAGCAAAACGTCATGAATACTGATTGGATTAGACATGTGTAATTCCGGATTGAAATAGTTCCTGGAACTATGTTCGGAATCGTACATGATCGATCCATTTTCAAATAAACAGGTTCATAGTTCCGAATTGAATTTCCCCGAGTTAATGCGATCTCAGCTTGCGCTTCACGATGACACCATGACGCAAACCCGGGCGTACACGTACGATAAGTAGGTGCGAAAGTGATAGCGTATTGTATTTTCCAGCGAATTTTAATAAAATAGATAAGCTAGTTTCACGAAGACATCTTCTAGACCCTACCTTATTATTGTAACTTTCGTATATATTGGACGATCCAACCAATTAAAAATTAATATAGTTTACGCATTGTTTTCTCTAAACCCTCTTTATTGTTTGTAACAATATTTAAGACAATGCATGGAGAATGTTATGTAATTAAACAATGATAGAACAAATGCAGGAAAAAATCCTAGAGTATGTATTTTGAGTCTAAACACTAGCATGATCTAATTAACCCAAAAACCCGCCGATATTACCCCAAAGCACTCTATTTAAAATAACACGACTTTTAAATTACAGAAATACTAAGAAGTCATATGTT